>BGPT01001820.1:1760-22053 GCA_003297045.1 Symbiodinium sp. clade C Y103 | reverse complement strand
TCATGGCTGAGCTCTTCACATCTTGGCTCTTCTCACCTCTGCTTTTCAACTGTCCATATTGTCGGAAGTTTCACTTCTAAACTTCCTTCGATAAGGTATATTATTTGATATTAATGTTGAATATCTAACATATATTCTTCGTCAAGTTCACTTCGGCCCCTCCTCGCCAAGGCACTCGAGGTGAAGTTGAGGGACTCCAAAGATATGCCACTGGGCAGCTAACAGCAGGATCCTATGGTTTTTTAATGGTAAAAAATGGTGATATCATGGGGGATATTTACTGGTATGTATATATGTATATATGTATATATGTATATATGTATATATGTATATATGTATATATGTATATATGTATATATGTATATATGTATATATGTATACGTATATGATCAATTTGATATGATTTTAGGGGGTTGACCAGCAAAAGGTTGGTATGGGTCAAAAACTAAGGCAAAAGAAAAGGATATTTGAATAGATTTGGTCAATCTGTTGGGGGTGCCCGATTTGGACCCATGATCATATCGGAATCACTGGGCTGCGCATAACTTAGTGAAAGATTATTGTAAGCAACAGTGAGTGGTGTGTAAATCTGGATCTACGCAACCAAAAACCTGGACGGGTAATCATGTTTAACCAACAAATATTGGGATTTAAACAACCATAGAAGGCGGACATTGCAAAACAGATTTGAGGACATGACCAGCAATAAATAGAGGAAACAACTATTTGAACAGGCAGAAGCTGGGACACTTGGCGGATTGCAGACCCCAGACTCCTCTCAAACATGCTGAGAGGTCATACCCCCAAACCAAGCCGTGGTTTGGCATCAGATCATATCAGATCCATTGAAATTGGGGACACGTCAAAGGGAATTTAGGAGGATGGGATCAGTCCCTCCATTTTCACCTGCTGTAGGAATGTCCAGTACCTGCAGCAGATCCAACACAATGAGGCCGCAACGTTCCTGGCAGCTGGGAACCCCCAAAATCCATCATTTTTCTTCGATCGATTTCAGCAACGGAAGCCAATGGGGGTTGGGATTAGAAATAAGGTATTTACCCCAAGTTACGGCAATATCACAAGGAAAAGGATGTGCTAAACAATGGGATTTTGCGCAGTGGTTGGGGTATTCCCTTGTGGATATGCCCATCTCACATCTCTAGTGACCTACGTCCCAACTCCACTGCAGTAGGTGGCAAAAGCAGACTGAGGCCCATTCAACTTCAGCCAGTCTACCAGAAGCAAACGGTTTTCACCCATCAAGAGTCTCAGACCCCGCAGGTTGGGTTTTCCTGCGAATTGATACTTTGTGAATCTCTCCAGTTGTCATTTCTCTTGTTGAGAGCTTCTGCAACGGTCACTAATTACTCTTTAGCTCATTGATGCTCTCCAGTGAATGATTTCTCCAAGAAATGGCTGAGATAACAAATGAGCCCATTTTTGGACGGCTCCAAGAGATTGACACCAACGTTCAGAACCATGTGGATTGGTTCCAAAATAAGGCACCCCAAGATGGAGTGGTTCAGAATCCCTTTCCCTTATGTTCAATGGCAACTTTGGGGTATACGCCCTTCCCAACACACTCATGTGGATGGCCCACTTTTCGAAACCTCAGTAACATAGGTAACCTTGGAACTGGAACCTGCTCACCAAATTGTTGAGCCGAGATGCTCCCCAAGATGTTTGGCTGGGAAATAGGACATAGCCATAGCCCTGTCCCAAGAGAAAATCCCATTTTCTAGATACTCTCCATCTCCATTTGCTTTCCATTTACCTTCCATTCACCTTTCCCCCAAGCATTTCCAGGAACCGAAGGACCCCCATCCGTGGCATCCTCCAACCGCCAGGTTTTTGAGCACCGCTTGGCGGAAGCCATCAATCGGCTGCGGGAGACCTTGGACGAGTTGACGGTGCAGAAGAAGGGCATCAAGTGCCGCGACGAAGCGAAGCGAAGCGAAGGGTCCAGGGACTTCCCCAGGGATGGCTATTGGTTAAGAATGGTTAGTAATGGTGGTGGGTTAATCATGGATTAACAATGGTTCATAGTGATTCATTGTGGATTAAAGATTCGTTCATAGTGGTTAATAGTGGTTGATGGTGAAGAATGGTGAAGAATGGATCAATAACCATTGGGGATTTCGCCCACTAGTGGATGATAGTAATTTGTCCGATTGTTTTTTTGGTTGTGAAGGGATCGTCCAGTCAAAGTGTTTGTTCGTTTAGACAAAATTGTGAAAGAATAGGAAGCTGAGGTTTTGCTTTGGAATCGGACTAACTATTACCCAGAACTGGATTAGAGTTTGTCATTTCAAGTGATGCATGTGTTGTGTTTGGTCTGGAGAAGTTCCCTCTCCCTTCTCAGCAAAAGGATCTTTTCTTCATCGAAAGTGCAAGTACAAGAATTGCGCTAGTTCATAATCCTGGCTAGAAAGTCACCATTTCTTGGATCATCCCATTTATAAATCGGTGAACTAATCCCAGAAACACTCACCCCAACCACGAGGACCCTGGGATGATTGTCCAAATAGGCGCAAGATCCTAAGGATGCAGCTGGACATGGACGCGGAGAACCGCGACAAGTGGATGTCGGACACCAAGGACAAATATGTGGTACATCCAATGCCATAAACCTACCGGGGATGATACAAATCCCACCAGTGTGAAATTTGGGGATGGTTTGTGTCATCCCATGTCCCATGATCCCACAACTTGCTCCGCACTGAGGCAGAGCAAAGCCGAGGTCGAGAGAAGAAAGGACCCCCATTTTCGCAATGGAAAAGCACCATTTTTATAGGAGAATCATCCATTTTTATGGGGAATTTTCCAGCAAGCCAAGAAAGTTTCCTGGATGAAATCAATGTGTGCCCATCACAACCTGTCCGTTGTCTTTGGTGCTGATCAACTACTGGAGTTTCAACCATTTGCTTCCACTAAGCTCCATGAACACCCTATTTTACTTGGTCAAATCCCATGTTTTTTCTCTATTCATATAGCAACTAACAGTGTTAATGGAAAACTTGCAGTGAACTAACATAGATATGGAAGCCATGGCCCATTTGGTTCGATGATTTATTTGTTTCAAACAGCCATTTCCATAGCCTTTTGTATGTTTGTAACCCATGGATACCAACCTGGCTGGGCGCCAGGACGGCTTGGAGAAGATGGTGGACGCCCTGCGGCAAGCCTTGAGAGGCGCTGAGGAACAGAACACCCGGATGCAGGAGACCGGACGACCGATTTTGACGCTGGCTAATGTGGTGAGGCCCAAACGTGGTGACTTTTTGATGGTTCCAAGGTTGGCTGTTTGTCTAAAATGATGATTATTGTGATTCTTGAGGAATTGTCAATGGATTTCTTGATGTATTCATTGTAAGAATGGGATATGATATAATGCATAGGGGTTTAAACTGCTAAACTTATCGACCGATGTTGGTTAATAATGATTTCACCACGGGTCCTGGAGATTTGAACAATGGATATTGAGCTGCAAAAATGGGGAGAAAACGTGTTGCTGGTTCGTTGTCCAGGTTGGGCTCACTGGTTTGATATACTTTGTTCCACTTAAATCTCATCAACAGGATATCCAGGATCGGAGAGGCTCCTTGCAGTGATCGAGGGCTTTAATCGGCTAATTTTTGATGTTTTGACCAACTGGTTCAACGGGATTGATGGACTAATCCAAGATGGTCATCAATGTCAACCAATTAGAAAAAAAGAGGATGACAGAGGGTGCGCTGGGCACTTCTGGAATGTTTTAGCAGGAGGGTTCAGAAGGTTCGTGACACCTCTGAAATTCAGCTGGTTTGTAAAGACTTTGCTGCAGCAACAATCCACTTTTCATCCCAACCTCCAGTGAAGCTTAGCAATCATAGGCTTGCTAAGCTAGAATTGACCAGTCCGCTGCCTGTGATTCATCAGGAAGAGAACAAAGCAGGCTCTGACAATTTTAGGCGCTGCACGATCATTTCAAGTTGTGCCTTTTGCCAACCATCCTCTAGCCGTGGTAGAGGTTTAGCAAGATGCTGGTTCCAAATGGTTCCAACAAATTAGACTGGTCAGTGGTATCAGATTCGTTTGGTCAATCCTACCTGGGATTATGTTCCACTAATGGATACTGGATACTCGTGGGTTTAATGGGATTGGGACAGCTTGAAACCACCAGCCAGATGAGGTTTGCAGATCGACCCTGTGCAGGCAGCTGGGCGACAAGGTCTACGCGTTGATGGATCAACTGCGACAACATCAGGCCTGCCAGTGAAAATGCAAAGATCATAAGCCGACAGAAGCCCGGATTGATCCTTCTGAATCTCAATGATTTCAGGAATCTTCGTGACCTTTGTTTTTTTGGAGCAATTTTTTACCCAGTGGCAAAACCTATGGAAGACCAATGAGTTTCAGAATCGTCGTGGTCTGAGACCGACCTCAAGAAGACGGAGGCGGGAGGTGTGGAAAAGCCTGGCACCTCAGTGAGGCGCTGGATCATGGTACAGATACGACATGGTATGCACAGTACATCTGAAAAATCTATGGTTTCAAATAGTTTCTATGGCTATATACAGAAGATAGCCAGATATCTACATATCTTTATGTATATATATATATATGATATATGATACATATATAAATATATATATATATGATATATGATATATATATATACATTGAATAATGATAGATCATCCCTAGGAAGATCTTTAGAGAGTGTTTACCCTGCTAAGGCAGAAGAAGATCGGATCTTTGGAGAAGCAATCGCAGGACGACTTCAGAAGTGCTTTCTTTGGCTAAAGCACGAGATTTGAAAGCGGTCAATGATTGACTTAGTGAATCCACTTTGATTGGGAAATCACCATGAATTGTCAATGAAAAAGCGCTCATGAAGTTTCGGTTTGAAGTTATCCTCATCAGATTTGGCTTGGAATCATTGGTGAGTTGGACTCAATCGGCATCAGGACTTCGGGACTTGTCGGTGGGGTACATATATAGATGTACCCAAGTTTATGGGCAATTCAACTGGGGGATAGATGGCAGAATTATGATGAGAAACCATCTGATGTTTTTTTCAATGTTCCATGTTCAATCAGACCCAAGTGATGCTGAAATGGATCAATCCCTCAGCGGAGCCGTGCTGCAGAATCTTCAACAGCAGCTGCAGATGGAGGCCAGCAGCATTCAATCAGCAAGTTCCATTGAAGTTGATTGGTGCAAAAATGGGGCGGGTCCAAAAATGGTAGATCCCCAAAATGGATGATTGATAATGGAAAATCCTATTAAAATGGATGATTTAGGGGTGTCCCCATTTTAGGAAACCTCCAAATGGGTTGTACCCCAAAGTTGCAATTTAAGTGTGAAAGAAAACTGATAAACCATTGTGTTTGGGGTACCCTTTTTCCAGACGCAAATTGCTTTTTCGACATGCCAGGTGCTGTAGACAACCTGAAAAGGATTCAACAGAAAAGACAATGTTGAACTCATTGGTGGTTGACGTCCGTGATTTTGGTCGGAGTATGTCCCTAGCAAAAGACTCTAGTGCTCCATTGCTTCCCCCTTCGCCAGGTGGATGCCAAGCTGTCCGCAGAAGCGGAAGCCCGGAATGCTGCCCAGATGCAGGCGTGAACCATTGGGGAGGATGGCAACATACAGATTGGCGAAAAACTGATGAAAACATTGTATATTTGTGGAGAACTTCGGTACATGTTTGCATCTTGGGGCGAAATTGGTAGTATGAGACCATTGAAAAACGGACTATTGTTGCAAGAATCTTTGGGCGATGATTTCGCAAGAATCTTTGGGGGTTCGAAGTAACTGGAGAAGAACTATCCACAGTTTTGGCTGTGGTCATCCCACTTACCCCAAAGGTCTGGTTGGATGGTTCTAATTTCATCCCACCCGGCCTGTGCCTACAGAATTATAGAGTGAGATGTCTAAAGAGTCACAGATGTTTCTGCCTTTTTCACGGGGAATACATTGGATTCACATCTCTACAGGATTTGAAGTTGAGCTATCAGCAATCACCCACTGACCAGGCCTTGCTGCAAAAGAAGAACAAAATGTTGGAAGAGGCACTACAACTCGCGCTAAAGGCGCAAGAAAAGGTGCCGCATCCCAGGATTTTGGGGGTTGCCTGGGTGGGGTCAAGCCTTAAGCTCTAGGCCGTATGGGTCTATGGCTCATAGGTGTCACCACCCATGCGGAACTGATCTTCGGACCAGCATAAGCTTTCCAGAATGGTTGTATTTCACCAGCAGAATTGGTATTTATGGCTACTATTGTTGAGAATCGGGATTGGTGACTGGTGACAATGGTGACACCTGAGTCCCCAAGACCTTGTCTCATCCTTTAATTGAAAGCCAGACTCCCATTCTATGGAGTCCATAATCCCCGTGAAGCCGGTAGAACCCGAACAGTGAACCATTGGCCATCATTCCTGAAGTTTCATATTCACCCCTGTTGGTTGGTAGGATAAACCTGTTCTACAGGAAGAACTATCAACCAACCACGATGTCAAGAGAATGTTCCCATTTTCTCCCATGAAATCCCAATCATTTTCTTGCTTTAAAGATCCCCTTTTAGACCCATCATTTCTGGTTCAATCCCAATATTTATTGCTGAAAATACCGCATGTTTGGCACGCAAATCCCCATTTTTCATGGTAAAATTCCCATGTTTGCTAGTCAATCCACCATTTTTCACGGTAAAGTCCCAAGTTTCACTGTTTGAAACACATTCTGTGAGTTGAAACCACCATTTTTTCCATGGCATCACCAACCACCAAGGATTTTCGACCCAGCTGAGGTGGAAAAACGCCTCTTGGAGCTGAAAGAGAAGACCGAAGCCCTGCAGACGCAGAACGACTACCTGGGCACGTGCCATGGCGGGTTGGATGAGCTGTAACTAATCATGATTTTAGGGGGATAATCTATTTACGGGGGATTAATAGCTATAATCCATAGCTGTAACTAATCATAGCTGTAACTAATCATTATAGAGGATTATAGAGGATGAATCCACCATTAATTGGTAAAACCCGATAAGTAGCTCGATATATCCACAGTTGATGGGGGTTATAAAAGAACAAACATCACTGGGGAGGTTTGGTTTCATCCCATTAACGAGTTCGATATATCTACCATAAACCTAAGAGTTATAGTAGCTAGAAACCAATCTTAGCTAATGTCAACGGTTTATGAATCATGGCGATACCCTCCAAATAGTGATAATATGATACTTCACTGGAACCCCCCACAATGGAACAGCCGTCCGAGGCTTATTAATCCAGGGTTGACATTAAATTGGATGACCCATTTGCGGGGGATAAGAATGGTGGTAAGTAGTGCTAGTGGTTGGTTACAAAAATGGTAATGATGATACTTAACCAATCAGCCAATAGTTCTAGTAATTGTTTCATAATTGATAGCAATGATGGTGATAAAATGCGCACAAACAATAATAGTAATTATAAGCTCATATCCATTTGATGGAGTTGATAAGGTTTGAGCCATCAGATTTGGGGGGAAAATGGGATTACATCCCAAAATTTAGAGTATGGAACCCAGATTCCTTGCCAGATTCAGATTCAAAAATCATTTTCCAGATCTCATCAGTATTGATTTTCCATGATAGATTTGGGGGTGTAAATGGCTGGGGGGCAACCTAGTAAGAAGCCATTTAATTTGGTTGTAAGCTTAAGACTAGGTCCCCAAAAATGACTTCCTCATGGATTGATATCCTTGGGTAACACAAGTGCAATCGTGACGACTTATTCGTCATCCACATATAAGCGCGGCTTATCCCAGATATAGCTGGATTGTCATATGGTTATTACCCACGTACCAACTGGCACGACCCTGGTGGGGATCTTCCATTGACCAGATTAGTTACCCAGATGCCATGGTGCGGAAACTGCAAGTATGTTTATTCGGAGAATCTTTCCTCACCACAAGTTTATCTCATGTGTGTCCTTTTCTTGCTGGCCATGTGTGAAGATGAAGTGAATCCCAGAGAACATCCGCGATTTGTTCTGATGCTGATTGATGTCAATAGTCCTTGAGCTTTTGCGTATTCAAAGCAGATGCACACACCACAGAAATGACCCCTCTTTTGGAGCAGATGGATCCACTTACTCATGCAGATTCGATTGCCAACAAAGTCAAGGACTACAGACATGTGGTGTCGGCTGACGTCAAGCATTGCGACCACTCTCTCATGCATTATCAAACGGGGATGGCTCTTGACACTGGCTTGTGTTCTTTGAACTTCGGCAATCAACAGTTTACACATCAGCAATATTTATCTGGTGCTGTGGCTGCACTCAACCATTCTGCTGTGGTTCTGCCCCATGGAGATGTCTATGGAAGGAAGTTCAGATACATTCCCTCAGGCAGTTCCTTGTCACATTTCCCACACTTTCCCACACTCAGGAAATAACTCCACTCATTCAGGAAAAAACTATCTCCCACACTATTTCTTTTTCCCAGTTGAACCTTTGGGTCATGGAAAATTCCCAAGGCGCATCGATGGAAACGAGGAGGACAAGGGCGCTCTCAGGCGGGATGGAATCCCTGTCAAATGGCTAGGGATAAACGAGGGACGGCATGTGTTGAGGTTGGAAAATTCACGAGTTTGTAAAAGTTATAAAAATTGTGAATTATGTGGATGGTGTTCTGTGGTGTTGTTTATCCCAGTTTTTATCCCAGTTCTTCTTTTCACCAATAAAAGGGAGAACCAACTCGGATAAAAACCTGGGAGAACAGCAACAGAGCCAACAGAGCACCGATGGATCCCCAGCAGCTCTCGACGCTTGAGATTTTTGCTTGAAGGATTTCATCACTTTTCCATTTCTGTGCACTGAAGGTATGACTTGAGAAGGACCGAGGATGAGCTTCGACAGGCCAGCCGGACCCAAGCACCAAGGGGAGGTGTTTGCAGAATATGGGAAATCACCAACCATCATGTGAAAATACTGAGAAAATCTAAATCTGTTTCATTGTCATGTTCAAACGGAAGATGATTTGATCCATGCTTTTCATGTTACTAGGGTTACTAGGGTTGAAAGCACATTGGGACAAGCCCCGCTTTACCCAGAAAAAGAATCACAAGATGGGATTGCTTGCAAGTTTGTGGCAGGGTTCACGATTCCTGTTCTTAATTTTTAACAATTCATTGGCCTGAGTGGCGAGGGACGCAAGGGACGCAAGGGACGCAAGGTCCAGAAACTGAAATGGGTATCAGTCAAGATCATTGGCACAACAAAGAACTGGATCATTCATTGTGGTTCATGATGGATTGAAGATTGACCTATGGGTATATGACCATAGTTGTACAACCATAGTTATGTGTATGTGACCCCATATCCCAACTGATTGGGCTTCAAATCCCATGTTTTTACCCATTAATCCCTTTGTATTCCATCATATCCCCATTTTATCCAAAAAACATTTGAGGCTAATATCCCTATGATTTCCAGTTTATAACCATAGTTGCAGCCATAGTTGTAGCCATAGTTATAGCCAGAAAAGTACCCCCAGTCCCACCCCCCAGTTTACACCTGGATCATGTTCAAGGCCACTGCCGTGAACGGCCAACTCCTACAGAAGCGTCACTTGGAGTGGACTGCGGAGCGTTTCCTACAGCGTGCAGTTGATATTATTTTTGGATATTTTTGGGTATATCTAGGGTGAGAACCCACATAAGGTGGGATATAACCTCTACAATTATGCTTATGTTGCCCATTTATAACCTCAACTGCACTCCCAAGTAGTGCTGAAATGTAAAAACTGCTATTTGGATCCAGGGAACTAAAGATTAAGTCCTAGCTTTGGGGTTGGACATGAACTCAGATATCCCAATGGACCACAAGGTAAAACGTAAACAACCGTAAATAGTACGATTGAACGTTGATTTAACCATCAATAATTGTGATTTAATGGAATTAGCCAACATAATTATGGGATTCATAATCAATGATGATTGGGAGATGTATATCCAACTTCTTGTGATACTTGGATACATATATATATATATGAAAATGGAGTACACCACCAAAAATTACAATTTTCTAGGGTGAATGATGATTATCGGGGCAGCCAATTTTCAAACAAAAACCTAAGGTTTCAATCGTGGCTTGATGTATATGTGAATCTGAAGTCTGAGCAACGATTTGAGATTATGTACAGAAAGAATGCAATGTGGTGAACCCAAAGACAATGCCATAAACCATCCCCAAGTTGCCCCGAAATGGATGCGTATTAACCGTGAAAAATTGGGGATTCTGGCATTGGATTTATCACATTACAAGAAAGCATTGGTTTAGGACCCTTTTTTTAGCACCTCCACCAAGGTGTCGAAGTGGAGGATCGCTTCAACGAAGTGGAAGCCGAAAAGGTGGGAAATCAACGGAATTATCCAAGGAAACAACAGAACTGTCTACCAGTTTGATTTTTTTCGATGTGTTTTGAAGAGTCGGAATGGCTGGGAGAGGAATCATTTCGTGGAATTGTCAACCTCCGTGATGTTTTCAGAGGCAATTTGCTCACGAGCAGTCTTGCAAACAGTACGAGAGGACCATTTATCTCAGATGGCTGATGTTGCTGCAGCATTTGTCTCACAGTCAGTTCCCGCCCGATCTGTCAACAACTTGACTCATGACTGGACCCTTGAAATTCCAGGTTTGAGACGTTCATTGCTGGGAAACCTGTTGTCGCCGGAATGGATTCGTCCATGGACGACACCACGACCCACACGCACATTGCAGGTGGCTGTCAAGGCTGAGCTTGACTACATCAAGCGAGAGGACGGGGTGCAAATAATGATATTGTTCGTGTGCATATTCCTGTGAAGTTGCAGGTCCAAGTGCATTAAAAAAAGCCCCCCTGTGGAAAAATGCTGACAGCACATGACGCAGTTTGAGTTGATGTCACTGAAAATCACGCCATGAAGGCATTGAATCCCACCACGCCCAGGATATGCTGGATGAAACTGGTCGTACCAAGCCCATCCTCATTGAGTCTGAATCGAAGTCGCTTGGCGCTGCATTGCCTTCGCAAATGGCTAAATTGTCATTTCGCCTACCCTTTGATGAGGTCTGTCTTCATGCTTGTAAAGAGCCTTTCTTCTCAGACTCGAAGTAGGTTCAGTTGGTGGCAACCTTTTTTTCCTTTGTTCAGCGGTCGAGGCTCATCGAGAGACTCCAGATCAACGAGTTTCTCTACAGCTCCCAGCAGGTCTGATAAGTTGCTTTTGCCTTTGAAAAAAAAAACAGCAAGTATGAGATCAAGGATCATTGAAGACGATTGAAGCAGCAAAACTAGGGATAGGTGGCAGACATGATGACTGTTTCTTTGTGATCGTATGCTTGTATCTATGCGTCAATTTTTCACTACCATCGCCATGACCCAGCCAATATTCTCCAGCTAAAGTAGTGTTCTCCACAAAAATAAGCTGCCATGAAGCTTAATTCAAAGAATCCTCCCCCATGATTCTTCCCATGGCATTTTCCCTGGAACCAGGCACGAAATCCGGTGCCGATGCTGGTGGAGAAAATCTCCCATCTACTGGAGATGCTGCATACCACGCAAGTGCAGTCGGACATGTACCTGCAGGAGTGCAACAGAAATGCACATGTACAACATGTAAAAGATAAGAATCGCGGTTGGAACTTGGTGCTCATGTGACTTTGTCTGAAAATGGGGTCACCCAAAATGACACTTTTCGTGGGAAACTGATGATAAATCAATGGATTTGGGGATACCCTATTTTCAGACAAACCCAGTAGGCGTGTTTCACTTGTCAGGACTTGCAGCGATCCAACTCCATGCTTCAGGCCCCGGGTCGAAATGGTTTCGTCCAAAAACTGGGGATGTTCAACCCAATACGTTGCCTTTTAATAGGGAAGGTGATGTTTGAAACCACCGTATTTTTTCAGGGTGTCCTATTTTCAGAAAAATCCAAACGATCTATATGCTGAAGTGTTTTTCAAAAATGAGGGATTCGTCCATTCAAATTAGAAGTAATTTGGGGTCCAGGCATGTATCGATGCAAATATTCCACAGAAAATGTGCAGGAAACCACTTTTGGAGACAGTTCTTCGGAGGGTTTCTGGATAGTGTTTGTGGTGAAGGTAGAGAACGAATTTGTGGCCTTCAGCTCAACTCACCCGACCAAAGCCCTTCTTCACTGAAAATGTTGGACATTTTATATGTACACATCTAGTATATATGATATGTAAGATGTCCAACCAAATTATGCCAACGCCTCCTTTCCCAGTGACCTTTCTCGATTTCTCATGGCCCTGGCACCGCACAGGGCTTGCGGGACAAGAACAAGAACTTGTACGAAAAGGTCCAGATGTGCGAGACCTGGAAGGCGGGGTAGTGCTTCTTTCAGTGCGCCATTTTTCTCGCACCCAAAACTTTGTTGGTTGGTTAAGCAACTAAAAAGGACTAAAAATGAGATGTCATTGGTAAATGATACTTCTGGGGATTTTGACCAAAGAAATGGTGATAAGCAACTCAGAAATGATGGTCGTTTGGTTTTGAAATAGGGGCCTACCAGTTGTAATCGACTGCCTGTGGTAGTGGTAGATGGTCACTGGTCACTCCCCAAATCAGTGGGAATGATGGATCACGATGGAAGCGATGCTGTCTTCAAGGAATGGATGGTGTTTCTATTTGGGGATCAATATTGATCACAAATTGCTGGTTTGAAGTTCTTTCAGACCCATTTATTCCCAGATTTTTGTATGATCTATCCAGCTCGTTTTATGAAATCATTGCTACTTCCACTTCTCTGCTACCATGCTGGACATCTGCCAGATGCGAGCTTTGTTGAAGATTGCATCCAACGAGTTCGAGATGAGGTCCTCTGCAATGGTATGGGAGTCCATCTTGAGTGATCTCAAGTCACAGTTGAGTTGCATCAAGGCAAGGGTTTTTGAATTGGATGGAGAACTTCTTTTCCCAAGTTCTTTGCAACTATGTTGATAGATATTGGCCTCAAACAGCAAGAGATACTGTCAGATACTTCCACCTATGTTGCTCAGTTTTGTTCAGTTGGATTTCCAGGAGCAGCGTCAAGGGGCACAAGTCCAGCATCAAAGAAGGCAATGCCCTCTATTTGGATGGCCTCCAATACTCCAACAAGGCCGGATGCGGGATGGCTTGGTCCATGGGGATCCAGAATTTCCCAATGGCAAGAAGTTCCAACTGTTTCTGATCCGAGGAGATTGGAGAGCTCAAGAAGTTGATTCAGAATTACATGAAGGAAGAAAGCGTCCGGGAGCCTCAGGTCATGCCTCAGGTCAGGGCTGGATACACCTTGCAGTAGCGTTTCGAAGCAACAGAATTGGGGCTGACCCAAGTCCTTGGGGAGATAGGTGCCATCCATTATTTGGTGAAATCAAACGAGCTGCCTCTAGAAGTGTGAGCATCGCAGAGCAAGCCCTGGCGTTTAAGGTGAAAGAGATCCGATTGCAGGACTGGGAATGTCGGGCCCAGGTGCCAATCGCCAGAGCACCATAGCTCCAGGAGACTAAAACCCTACCATCCAATTATGTTGTTTGGAAATGTTTCGAACCTTTCCCACAAAATATCATATCTATCTCCATGGTCGTTCCACTATACCCCCATCACTTGGAATTCATGGACCCTTTACCATTTGTTGTCTCGGCTATCGAGGACAACAATTTGGACAAAACGGCAGTGCCGCTGATCTGCGAGCTGTGCTGCCAGCCATGATTTGGCAGCTGTTGGCTGCCGTTTTTCATTGGAAAGGGAAGATTTTGCAGTACTTCAAAGCCACCAAAAGAATAGATGTTGTTAGTAAATCCAATCCCAAAAATAATGGCAGATTGAACTTTTCTGAATCTTTTTGCGGGTTAGTATACAAAATCCATGTTTCTTGATAGGAAATGTCGGGTATTTCTTTCAAACTTCACTTCAACCAATTCGATGCGACTGCTAGTTTTGGAATGGTTTAAAGTTGACATTGCCAAGCAAGACCTTGTGGAGTGTGTTTTCCCAAGATGCGAAAGGTGATGGATGTGAAGTTGATATGTTGAAGAAGTTGAAGAAAAACTGCAGTTAGCACATCAAAGGAACTCTTCATCATTCTGAATTCCCCGTGTCTGACAGAATGGGATCTGGCCAGGATGGACTTGTGCCCGTACTTGACCAAGTTGGACCTGAGAAGGAGCCGGCTGTGAGCTGATGTCCAAGATAACCATCCAGCCTTGGAAGCCAATGTAGCACGATGACGCACGCCTATGACGTGTTTGATATCAACATGAAGCATATTGATAGTTTATATGGAGGTGTCCTAAGTCATGAGGACATCCCCAAATCATCCAGTCATCAGATCATGTTAGTATTGAAAGACGTATGGTGACTTGGGGATCCCCCATGACTTAAGAATCCCCCAACTGATGATCCGCCATTAAAACCGTGATGTTTTGTGGCCATGCGCAGTGCCCGAAAATGGGTCGAGGAACCGCTTGGACAACGATGCACTTGCAGATCTTCAGGCAGCGACCTGGCACCGACATCATACAGTTCTTCATCTTGGAATTGCTACCTGTACAGTTGGTTTATAACTCCAATAATTTAAGGTTTATAGTAATTGAACATAATTGAACTACTCAATGGGGGATTGGGGGGACAGCAGCTGAATTCTATGCGCCAGGGCTTCGTGGAACGCATCCCTGGAGTGACGACGTTGGTGAAGGATCCTGTCTCTGGGGACCTTCGTGCACGATCTGGCAACCAGGTCCGCAGAGATGCAGCCGACGTTTTTCGGTGACCCAAAAAGAGTGCCAAAATTGTGAACATCTCCACTGGCTCTTTGCTGATATGCCGATGTCGTCATATCTGCATATTATATATATATATATTATGTAGACATGCAAATTACATATTATGTGTATATAAAGATATATGTTCCCACTTTGTCCATTGCTTCAAGACAGGCCGTCCGATTTTTGCACGGGTCCAAAAGCTGCCACAGGTTCGTTTGGTCATCCTCTTGGAGGATCAAAGTCCACCGGATCCCGAAGCACCGCCGAGCGAAGCTCAGATACTCCAAGAATCCTTGGGTTTTTCCAACTGGATCATTGGTTGATCATTTTTTGATTCTGGCAACAAATTTCCTAATGATGTTTTGTTTGATCATTTTGGGTGGCTTCATATTGAAACTGATTCTGGGATACAAGGGAGGATGGTAACTTAGCTGCTTTTGGAAAGGCTCTGACCTATCCGTGCAACTCTAGTCTTAAGACTGACTTGGTCACAAGCTCATTCTCCCTGTGAAGGACAACTTTTCTTCTGCAGACTCTCCAACTCAGTTTGGAAGGCATGTCGCCCCTGTTTGTAGATTATGATATGAGGTGATAACCCCCAGCCTCATCAGGATTCTGGATTACACAATTACAGAAATCTGTTCATTGGCGAACATAACGCAACACCAAATCAACACTGATCAACCCTTCCTTTTTGAAGCCGCATCCCGACATCAGCATGTCCAGAGCACCAGTGATTTACTGAGGTCGCCGACAGCAGATCTCACAGAGGATCAAGCAGGTCGCTGCTGGCACTGGGAAATCTCGGTGACAGTTGGAGAAAAGACACGGAGACAGAAACCTCCAATCTTGAGTGAGCAAAGACAGTTGATCCGAAGTTTCGTTTTCAAAAGTAATGTTCAATGACTTTTTCATCAAACAGTCAAACATGCGCCATCAGTTTAGATGTTGGCCCTGCCATCAGTTGCGGATCAAGTAGGATGGTCTTAACAGATGACCGGCCAATCTGCGTCGTTGGAGGGAGACCCAATGCCTGAGACCTTCGATCCATCGGATAGGTCTTGCAGCAGATGGTTTCCTATCCTCGGCTGCGGGGGTTCGGCGGCCTGGGTGGATTTCACCGATGTTCTGCATTTGCGTCAAAAGGGATATCAACAACAGGCGTGGATATCGTACATAAAACAGGCATCGTTCACCAGGTAATATTTTGATCTCCTGCTTTGGGAAGGAAGGGGTGCCAGCAAACCCAAGAGAAGTGAAGCCTGCTCTTGTGAGATGACTATCCAGTGAGCAGGCACAGAGGATCAAACAGCTCTGCTTGGGAAGGTGTGCAGCTGCAGCGGAGTTTGATGTGCGCTGGAAATATGTGAAACCAAGGTGACCTCGCAGGGCCGACTGCAGGGACCCGACGGGTCCGGGCACTCAAGATATAGGACCCATGGTGGTGGATGGGGTGGAGCCACAAAGCCACTAAGGCCCAGCGGTGGAACCACCCGCACCATGGCAGTGCCGCAAAAGCCAGGCACGGATTCCCCTTTGGAGTTTCGAGTGTCACCCTAATCCAAAATGCAACTTGACTTCTCCACGACTTTGGTGTTTTGTGGTTTGTTTCGTGGGAGACTGTAAGCATTGGATTTTAAGCCTCAGCGTTTGGGTGCCTCATCGCAGGTGGTGCTGGAAAGCCCCTGGGAGATGTGCTTTTCTCAGCAAACCCAAAGTGCTGAGCAGTGTTTGAAGCCCCTGTTGATTGATGATTCTATGGGGTTCTTCTTGTACTATCCAGTCTATTGGGGGTTAGAATCATTTATTTTGGAAATCTCCACAAGTGGCTGTTCCAATATTGTATCTTTTCAGCATTGCGTTGATGTTTCAGAGGTACTTGCTGGCCGTGTAGCCTGAGAAAAAGATAGCATTGTCTTTCGACGGTTCTTTCAGCCGACGGGCACAAGATGATGAAGCCCCAGATCAAAAGCCCCAAGTCTTTCTGTTGAAAAGATAGCAAATGAACCCACAGAGTTTCTTGCAAACCCCCCAGCTTTCAAATCGTGGACTTTTGCAGCATTGAATCTCTCAATGAGTTACCTGGTTTTTCTGAGGGAACCGCAACCACACTGCCGCCAATTTCGTAGCGACTTCGCTGCACTTTGGATGAAGCGAGAGTGATTTGAATGCTTTCAAACTTGATGTCTGCACCCCCAGCCATTAATCTTAGAAGGAGAAGAATGTCAACAAATATATAGACATTTGATTTCCATGTGTACGATTGGCTTGTGCTATTTTCTTGTTCACTCCCAGTGATGTCAGGTCTGCAATGAATCTCCGTGTCCGAAGTTTCACTCTTTGCATTGGAAGTCCTGCTAGGTCTTTCCTAAATCATCAAATTGATGCCATTCACAAACTCAACAAATCTACCATGAGACGACGTTCTTGCAGACACTTGCGGCGCAAATGTATGCTTTCTTTTGCATTCTATCCAGTTGACAGAGAAGTGCTCCTGTCTCACCACGACGTGCTCAAAAATGTCCGATGTAGAGGTTGCACGAAAGCTTTGAGAGGGTTCTCACAAGTTATTGCAGTGGAAAGCTTTTTTTTAATACAGATACAACGAGACTTGATTAAATTAAACGTTCTGTAAATTTGTTGTCACTTGAGGAGGTTCCTAAGGGGCAGGGGCCTCCGTGGGAGTAAGCTCCTGGTTTTGAGTTGGAATATGTTTTGTACTGTCATTCGGGAAAGTGTCTTTGTTGCGAAATCCTAGCTGTGCATAGCTGCATAGTTGTGCCACGTTCAAATGTTGTTCCTCATTCAAGCCTTCAAGTTTTGAGTAGGATGGTTCAGCAGAGTATCTTCTTGACTCACCAGATGAGACCGCATTTCCTTATTCATTTCCTCCGCTGCTTCAGCAAAAACAGTATTTAGAGGTCAGAGCGTTTCCAATCAGAAACTACGACACCATCAGCTTCACAAAAACAGCGATGAGATTGCTCCGAATAGCAAAATGATGCATCAGATTTGCTTCCTAGGATGGAGAACGTACCAAGAACAACAGCATTGTACAGGCTCTGGTTCCACCGCATCCCATGTTGTGCAATGCCGTATTTCTGCTTGCTGGCGCTGGAAGGCCTAGATTTCAAGGACGGAATTGCGGTTTGCATCTGATCATCTTGTGATGATGCAGCTTCCCAAAATGATTGGTTTTTGCAGCGCAAAGGTTTGATTTCCTGGGCTGCAACACGTTACCATGCAGTGGCAGAGCTCACTTCATCTCAACAAAGCCATCGAGCCATCAGGCCCTCCATCCCCTGATGTCACCTGATGTCACGCCTGAGCACTGCTGCTTTGGCTGTTTGATTTGCAGTTGTCGACCATGGATCAAGTATGATCAAGTTTGCTATGGCCATCTCTGTGCATCTATAGCCCCTAGCTTTTTGCTTCTAGATTCTAGACGATTCTAGACATGCAAAAACGAAAAGCTATCAATTGCGATCAAGACATCAGCTCTGACATGCTAAGCCATCCCCCATGGTGTTTTGGACTGGTTCTCGGCAAACCTGTCACATAGTCCAATGCCATGCGCTTCAGTTGCTTGGTGCTCTTGCTGACCTTGTGGGATGCCTCAACTGATGAGATCTCATGGTGCTTGCGTGCAGGCTCTCTGTGCCACGGCAACAAGTGGACTTTGAAAGCAGTGGATCAAGTTTCGCATTACCTGCCAGATCTGTTTGACCTCTCATACCCGATGCGGCTGGCAGACTGGGACATGGACGGTGATTTGGATGCTGTCGTGCTTATGGAGGATGGCCTGTGGCTTTACAAGATGATAGCACCGGGGCAAAACTTCTCCGGTCCTTTCCTGTTGAACAACTCAGCCTTGAATGTGAATGAAAACAGCTATCTGGAGGTCGCTGATTGGAATGGGGATGGATTCCCAGATATCCTTTTTGCAGAGCAAGTTCCAACTCCTGACCTGGCACGGGGATGCACTGCAGATGGGAAAATCAGATATTTTGAGCAGATGGACTTGGAGTCCGACATGGTTCTGCAGGAAAGAACCGGATCCAACAATCCCTTTGATGTCATATCGGTCCCGTGCCTTCACCGCTACACCACTCTTCAGCTTGCAGATTGGAATGCAGATGCAAAGCCGGATCTCTTCGTGTACAGCCCTCACTTCATCGAATTACGCTATTTTGAAAACCACCACGGGCAGTTGTTGGAGGCAACCCATAGGCGAGACAGAGTCTTGAATGACGTGACTTCCAAACTCATTCTTTGCTGGACTTGAAAGATGTGGAATGGTTTTGGAACCAAATATCGAGTTGGGTTGTTGGGTTGCTCTTCCCCAGCAGGTATTTCGAGGATGTGGATTTCAGCATCGGCAAAGATGGGTTCGTGAAGGAAATCCAAGTGACAGATTGGGATGGAGATGGGGACCAGGCAGGGTTTGAGCATTGTCCAATGGAGCGGGGGAACCATGAAGGGAGTGATGCACTCTTGGGGGGTTGGTTTCTTTTACCTGTTCCAGGACATGATCCTTCTTTGCAAGCGATGTCGGCTTCCTCGGTGTAAGGTGGTTCTTCGGTACATGGAGCAGCTTGCTGATGGCACCTTGCTGTTCGTTCCAGATGGTTGGTGGCAAGATATTTCCTTGGAATCTGATGCTGGCCAGCCCTTTCAGATGGTTGACNCTGTTCGTTCCAGATGGTTGGTGGCAAGATATTTCCTTGGAATCTGATGCTGGCCAGCCCTTTCAGATGGTTGACTGGAATGGGGATAATACCTCAGATCTGGCGATCTCAGGTCGGATATTTGAAAGGAGCCCTGCCGAACCAAGCTTCACTCAGCGAGAAGGGGTCCAGAACCCTTTTGGAGGCCTTGCTTTTTCCAACGGGGAACCTCACCTGGGCGACCAAATCACAGCCTCCAAGAGGCGGTCGCGGGCTGCTAGTGTTTTATTTAAAACAGTAACAGTGCGAATTGTGAAAGAATGCAAAAAAGAAGNGGCGACCAAATCACAGCCTCCAAGAGGCGGTCGCGGGCTGCTAGTGTTTTATTTAAAACAGTAACAGTGCGAATTGTGAAAGAATGCAAAAAAGAAGAAAGAAGAGGTATAAGAGCCGCAAAAGGCCAAGAGCTCACAAAAAACAAACAAAAAGGCCAATGGGCGAAGAAGAGCCATCAATGGGGGCGACCCACCCCATGCTCCCTGCTGTTGCTTTGCTTGCTTCGTCCTNAAAGGCCAATGGGCGAAGAAGAGCCATCAATGGGGGCGACCCACCCCATGCTCCCTGCTGTTGCTTTGCTTGCTTCGTCCTTGCCTTTTCGATGATTCAATTCCAGACCTTTCTCTGGACTTTCGGGACTTCACTGTCCTTTGTACTTGTACTGGCCCCACAAGGGCCCCCATAATTCAAAGCATGCCACCCTTTGCAGCCATGGAGCCAAAGGCAAATGCATCACAAACGGATCTGGAGGAGAGTCAGCAAAGTTTTCTTCTTTTAGGAATCT
>BGPT01001819.1:106177-130069 GCA_003297045.1 Symbiodinium sp. clade C Y103 | reverse complement strand
GTGAAAAAACATGTGTGTGGGTAAACGGGTCTGTGTGTAAAAGGGTCTGTGTGTAAAAGTGTCTGTGTGTAAAAGCATTTCTGTGTAAAGATGTTTGTGCGTAAAAGGGTCTGTGTGTAAAAGTGTTTGTGTGTAAAAGTGCCTGTGTGTAAAAGGGTCGGTGTGAAAAAACGTGTGTGTGCGTAAAAGGGTCTGTGTGTAAAAAGGTCTGTGTGTAAAAGTGTTTGTATGTAAAAAGGTCNCTCGGATGCAACACACAGAGCATACAGCGCAAAGAGAAAAACGCCGCCTGAGCATTTGTTTGGAGGCTGGCTTTCGTCCCCCCCCTCTCAGGTATGTATATGCATGTAACATCACGTGTATATATATATATACATATGACCATATCGGATTATGCGGATTATACGGATGTATATTGAGACACAGAGAGGGAGAGAGAGAGACTGCGTGCACATCCTCTTGTACCTTGTGGTGCACAGGCCAGAGGCTGTCTGGAGACTGTCACGCCTCTGGTGACGAGCTTTTTGGAGATGGTGCGACAAGTTGAGACTTGGCAAGAAGCAGGTGCAGCCGGCTGTTCCCCAAAGCGAAGGCAGAGTATTTCAACAAACGGAAGAGCCTGAGGATCCTGAAGGGTAGAATATGGATGAATATGGTAGAATCATAGTGAAACAGCCCAATACTATTGTTGAGTCTGCTCCTGCCCCTTGCACCGAACAAAGGCGCCTCTTTGAGGCAGCGTTGAAGCTACGCTCGCAGAGAGAGAGGGATAGCTCAAAACTAGCATGGTCAACGGTGCAGCGTTGCGTGATTACGCGCATCCGCTGAGGATGAGAAAACCAACTCCAAGAACTTGGTCTATGAGCTTAGGCAGCTGCAAGCGGGCCATCGAAGCGACATCAAAGAAGCTTGCCATGCAGCGGCTGGTTGGAAGGTGGATCGTGGAACTCGCAGTGATTCAAGTGAGCAGAGGTTCGTAGAGATTCATTGGTTAGTCGTCCTCTTCCAAGTGGATGTCATTATATTTTCCAGGTGAATCAGTAGTCAGGCATGGTAGTTTCCTCTGCTTGATTTGAGCGCTGGCCTATCGGGGACCCCAGGTGTCACGTTGGAGCAAGGACAGACCAGTGTCAACAGGCTCCGTTGTCGATTAGTAGGATTGTAAGAGCCAATCCTGAAAAAAGAGAGGGAGGTTCGCTTGCCGGATGCCATGTTGAGGTGTCAAAATAATTGATCGTAGCCTGGCCTTAATCCCAAATCTTTGCAACAACCAGCAGCAGGACAGTTCGGATTATGCAACTGACTTAAGGTGGCAAGAACGTTGAGTGTGCTTTTTGTCTATCTTCGAATATGGTGGCAAATTGTAAGTGCTGCAGTTGGAACCCGAGGATGCGTACAGAACCGCAGTGGAGCATGTGAACCAGGATTTGGATGCGTTCGTTCAAGACATTTCTCAGATTGCGCAGAGTTGTTCCTCATATAGCTCCTTTGACGCAGACAGTCTGATGTGATTCGTCTATATTCCAAGCACAATTAGGTATCGATCGCCCCGCTCCTCGAGTGCAATCTTGCCTCCAAATGTTCAACTAGGTGTCAACACATCTTGCTTCAGCAATCCACGCATTCTTACTTCCAAGCGCTGCCTCTCAAACTCTTACTTAGCCCGTTTTGAGGCATCGATGCGCTTGAGCTGTTGAGAAAGCATTTTGACGAAGGCTTGCGTGATCACCTTTTGAATGTTCCGGCTCGAGTCCAACAAGAACTAGAACAGCTCAAGCGCGAAGTGCCTTGTTTTTGATTTGAACTGAGTTGCGAGGAGCAAAGGGTGTTGGATTTGTTTCCTTGCTCTGCCTCAGCAGAGTGGAGTCAACTGCCCTTTGGAATCCACTTTTTCTCCGAGCATGTGTGGCCCGTTGAGACGTCTTGCTTGTTGTGTCATTTGGTTTCCGAAGCAGCAGTATATTGGTCCTCCTATTATTTGTTGGTGTCTTACTCAGCTCCAACACAGCCCAACTTCAGAACAAACCGAAAGTGCATCTATGTGCGATGTTTCACGTTTGAGGGCAGATACATCACTCAAGTGTTTTTAAATACGACTGGCCCCAACCAAGGTTGAATCACGGAATGAAGACCTGTTGGCCAAACTCTATTCAGAAGAGAAGATCGAGCAGCTGCAATTTGAGTTGGACACGCTCAAGTCCATGTCCCGGAGTCCGCCGCATGGAAGATACACATTTGAAGGTGCCTACTGCTATTTTACGACCACAGCGGAGGAGCAAATGCAGGCCAACCTGCGAGCTCAAAGCGCACTGAAGGACTACAACACTCTCAAAGATGCAGTGAATCACAGAATCACAGAGAATGTGCAGGATGGCTTGGATGGAGTCAGCGGAGGAAACTTCGAGGTTGCTGGAAGTGTCCTGCGGTTCAAACATTTGGTTGAAGGCCGATTGCGAGAACATTTGAGACCTCATGCCCGGAATGAAATGAATCGCTTTGAGAAGGAAGTTCAGAAGTTGCTCTTGAACAAGCTACTAAGCCTGCTGAGGGCCTTAAGCGATGGACAGGAAGTGCGAAGAGCGATAGTGGACCTGGGACACTTGCCCTAAACTCTAAACTGTGCAACTGTGCTGTTTGGCAGGGCAACCGCCGATCTCCGCCACCATCATTTCAAGAAATTTCAAATGGGTGCCATTGGGCTATTTAAATGCACAGCATCATTTGCACACTGAGTCTCTGGTCCCCCCCGCACATCATGACCAAACTCTTTCAGCCAGACAAGTCTCAAAGCCCCATCCTAGGGTCACTCCAAGTAAAGCCGCTGGGCTGAGACAAGGACACTTTTTGGACTTCTTCCGGCATGTATCGTCCTTCAAATTTGACAGAACACGATTTCATGATGCTTTGCACGACTTTGTGGAGGGGCAACGGCGACGATTGGAGCAGGCTGTTTCCAGTTCATCAGTGGAAGAGGCCATCAATGCAACTCTCGACTTGCAGGCGCTGTTCTTGATTTTAGCAACCAGATTTTCGCCCTACAAGCGAAATGTGGAAGACTTGCGGATGCGAATGAAAAACAAGGAGAGGTGGCAGCGGCTTGTAGAAATCCTGGAGAAGACCATCGGGGAATTCGAACTTGAGGATCTCTCAAGGATGGGTGAGCATTTTGCTGTTCTAGAAGTACTTCCATCAATGCCTTTTCGAGATGGCGAGATCCAACTACCAACCAAGGAAGAAGTTAAGCGCGCATACATCAAGCAGAGCAAGCAGTACCACATGGACAAGCAATACCTTCCGAACAGGCAGCAAGCCCGCATCAGTCCTTCAATGAGAGGGTGGATGATGCCAAAGGTCACAGAGGCGAATGAATTCTTGCAAAGCGATGCCAACCGTGAAGGGTTCGGCAACCGAATCAAGGGACTCTTCTTGGACAAGTTGCAAGGCAGGGCGACAGTTTGTTCCTAATTATTCCGCCAGATTGGTTGAATTGATGGTTGGAGCCTAAGATTCCCACAAATATACGGATTCAATGGTTGGCAAACTCAAGGGTGTCTCCTGGCTCCTGGAGGTCTGAATGACAACTTGCGATTTTGCGTGGAGAAACTTCTTGAGGAGCAGAAGTATGCGAAACTCAGGATGATGTTGCAGGACTTGCGGCATGTTGATCCCAGGCTGGCCTGCAAGATGAGAATCTCCATTGATCGGCTGAAGAAGAGCATCCAGGACGAGGGATCCATGAGATATAAGAGTCAATATGATATAGATGATATCATATCATTCAATGTATTTGATTGAAACCTGGAGACCATCGTAGAGTCATTTGTGGGGCGCTCGAACGCATCCAGGACCATGTGATCGACGAAGTGAGGAAGACCAAAGAATGTGTACAAGCCAAGTGGCAAGGAGGATTTCTGCGAGAGCTGAACGAAGATTTGTCCAAGCTGAAGCAGATCAGCCAAGAGCTTGCTGCGTATCCTGAGATTGTGCCAGACAATTTGATCCAAGACATATCGAAAATTGTGATTGGAGAGATCATGATGGAGGGTCGAAAAGCACACGTGTGCATCAGCAGTTGTGAATCTCGACAAGAGGCGATGGCATGCATCTTGCAGTTTGGAGGACATCTAGTTGCATTGGGCCGCATTTGCCACCACCTGCGTGATTTCAAACTCAGGGCGGAAGAGCAGATATCTCAGGCCCTCACTCTTTGCTACGAGAAGAGGTGGGGTGCGGACTTTCTTCTTCAGCTGGGCATGAGCTTGGGTAAGGGCAAAATCGGGGATCCCAACACCGATGATGACACGGTGGCAAAGCACTTATTGAGTTCCTTCTCGCAGCTTAGTGATGCTCGAACGGTCATGTTCAACAGGGAGACCAGTGTCACACGGAAGGACATAAAGCAGACATTGCAAGCTCCTTGACCGGTGATTAGAGCATTCTTTGATTTGGGATGGTTTGCAAATGTTGGCAGAGCCCAAGGCATTTAAAGGAGTGTGCTTTGTTTAAAACTGCCACTCAGGAAGTCTCCTCCTGGGATGTTGGCACAAATGGCCGGAAAGAACGACAACTTGCTACCCGCAGACTACAAGAAGGTTGGGAAGAGTACGACCGTAAATTCGATGAGCATTTGAAGAAATGGATTGCCTCAGAGCTGACGCAAGACCAGTTGACTCACCAGATCATGGCAACTGCGGCCCAGCTACGTGCACAGAGCGGAGGCCAGTGGACTTCTGAAGTGAAAGCAAGGATTCCGGAGTTACTCGCGGGGATCTTCTCGCTTTATGCGATTCTCAGATCAGGCAAAGCATACATCTCCGCGCTCTCAAGTGCTACCAACGAAGCTGAGGAGAAAACTGAAGCCGTGGAGCCGGAGGAGCGTTTGACTTCGGATATTCTGAAAGTTTAAATTGTGGACCGTGATCCTCTTTCAATCCAGAATACTATACTAGTAGCCCTAGAGTGAATCAAGAGCAAAGCATGTTTTTCCGAATGTCATTTAATGATATTTCATGCATTTGCCAGGATTTGCTCATCAAACCCCACAGCGTCCAGATCCTGACACTGCTGTGCCTGACCGGCTACGGCAACCAGCGAACTGATTTGGAGAATCACGTCATGCAGATCCGGACGGGCGAAGGGAAGTCGATTGCACTTGGAGGTGGTGCCGCACTTCTGGCTCTATTGGGCTTCCGAGTTCGGTGCATTTGCTATTCAAAATACCTCAGCCAGAGGGATGAGAATGCCTTCAGCACCTTGTTTGCAGAATTGCAGTTGCAGAACAAGGGCTCCGAACGCATTGTCTACAGCACGATCACCGAGTACAGTCCCTCAGTTGACAGAGTCATCGTTGCCTGTTGGCGGGGGTAGATGCTTTGATATCAGGGTAGAATCACCTCCGCATCCGTGAAACGCAATTGTGATGTGATGTCAAGACCCTTCAGTCTTTGGTCGAATTTTTGGGGCAAAGCCACTGGATGCCCAGGCAAAAATGCCAAGACCACAGACCGCATCATAGTTAATCATTTGTAGAAGGAATGCCTGTCATGCTCATCAAATCGCTCATTTTTGAAACATTTTACTCTGTCTCTTTTTCATCTATGTCTCTCCCTGTCTCCCGCTTCGCATTTGTCTGTCTAATCTGAGCTGAGGAGGCACCAGCACCAAAAAATAATAAGGCTCATTCACAAACCGCAGCTGAGTTGTTGTTCACGACTTTGTCGTTCTCAGACCAAAAACCTCAGTAGTTTGAGGCGAAGACCTCACAGCGAAAAAGGGCGATGTCAGGAAACTGACGCATGAGCTGGTGACTACGGGCCACTTGAAGCAGAATTCCTTGAACATGGAGGTGGATGAGCTGACATCCCAGAAAGTGAGCCAGGCGGGAAAGACCCTGGGACACTTTATCACGAGAGACTTATAGTCTTAGAGTCTTATTGTTAGCTTTGGCTTATGAAAATTTTACCAGCAAACACTGAGGGTTGTTGAATATGTATTTTTGTTTTTTTGGTCATTTGGTTTTGTCATTTTTTGTCATTTCTGTTTTGTGGTGTCATTTTTTTGTCATATGGTTGTCGTTTGTGTTGTCATTTTGTTGTCATATTTTTGTCTTTTAAGGGTCGTTTTTTTGCCATTTTCTTGTCGTTTTCTCATCCGGCGCGGGTGGCTGGATCCGGAGCCGACCTGGAAAGTCCAAAAACTTTTTTACGTTTTTTTTCTCCATTTTTTCGTTTTTTTGTCATTAATGTATTATTTTACTTTTTTTGGTAATTTTGTTGTCGTTTTTTTGGTCATGTGTTTTGCTTTTCCCAGATTGGGAGTCATTTTTAAAGGATTTTTTTGCATTTTCCATTCCCAAACTTACCAGTAAATGACAAACAAATGTGGACACAATGACAACAAATGCCAAGAAAATGACAACGCAAATCCGAAATGACAAACCTGAATGACAAAAAAAGGACTGCAAAACGACAAAATAAATGTTTTAGATTTTCCAGTGTTTGCAGGCCCAAAATTTTCCTAACCTTTGGCGTTCTTTCCAGCTGTTGGTAGAATCTGATATGACCTGGGTATTCTCTGTTGACAGGCGGTAGGTGCAAGGGGCTGATATTTCCTGATACATCTATCATGATCAATCTCTTTCTTAGGCGGCATTTTCGACTTTCATGATCTTTGACGTTGCCTCCTTCTAATGTTCTAATCCTCATTGGTGACTGGTGGGGGAAGCTGCGGCACCCAGACTGGAGATCTCTGACGTTCCATTTTCTGTACGCATCGCTTTGTTGTGCCAAAGGCACACATCTCAGGCGCTGGAGGAAGCTGTCGCAGACAAAGCCACTTCGGTCCAGAGTTCCACTGCTGGGCTTCCAGAAGCGTTGACAACATTTCCAACATATGGAGATGGCGAAGAAATTCTCCTAGTGGATGAAGTTGACGTCTTCTTTGGGAGCGATTTCTATGGTCAAACCCACAACCAAGTGGCTGTTTTGGCTTTTCTGGAAGTTCAGGCGCTTTTGAGGGAGATTTGGAAAAACAGGGACAATGCAGCAAATCTGCCTGCTTTCATCCAGCAAGTCTTTGAGTGGAAGGAGTTCAAAGCTTTGCTCCAGAAATTCCCAGATTTTGCTGACATGGTGAAATCAGAGGTGACCCAAATGTGTGCGGACATGAAGGATCACCTGGAGACAGGCAATGACTACATTTTCAATGGGTCCAAAATTGGCTACAAGGTCATGGATGGCATTGCATACGATGTGGTGAAGGGCTACAAGACCGCGTTTGCATACTTGCAAGAAGCAAGCAAAGGCCATGTCGATGAAGCCCTTTTGCAGAAGGTCTTGGCGCTTCGAATTCCATGTTGCCGTTTCTCCTATGCAAACTTGGGTTCGTCCCCCAAGATCTTGGGAGTGTCAGGAACCATTGAAGCCCTCGGCAAGTACGAATGGACAGTGATGCAACTATTCGGCATTGGAAGTTACACTTTGGTTCCATCCGTCTATGGCTGCAACAACTTTGCATTCCTAAATCAAGCCCACGGTATGCCCATCACTATTTCGACTGACAAGGACCACTCCTTCGACATCTTCACCCAGGCCGCTCCTATGCCTGTGAGAAGAAGTGTGCGTCTTTCTTTGACAGCGCTCCAGTTTGATGAAAATTGTAGACTTGACAGCAGATGTAAACATTGTGCAGCCACATGTGATGGGATGGGGATCCGGCCTGATTCAAGTATCATCAATTGTGAATTGTCTTAATGCCGTGCAGGTCACCAAGAAGGTGCAAGAGGATCGAGCGGTCATTGTCTTCTTTCGTGATGTGAAGCAGGTCATTGATTTCATGCAGTCGACTTATTACAGCAAAGTTGTGAACAAGAGCCTGGGCTGTTGAAAGTGCTTGATGGATCCTAGTCATGGTTGCTTTCTGGACTGTAGGGACGCCTTCTCTCCCAGGAACGCTCTTCTTCCAAATCTTCTTGATGCCGACAAGGACTGGATTGCCAAAAAAGCGGCCACCAACCGCCAGGTGACTATCGCTAAAGCCTCAGAGTTGCGCATGTCGATGAAAATGGTTCTTGCAAGAGTGCGTGCATTTGTGACTGTTGCAAGTCTGCCATTTGCAAAGTTTAAGGTTTGAACTGAGAAAGTCATCGATAGTCAAAGAGTTGTTGTGCATTGGCTCACTGAATGCACGAGCAGGAGTGTCACATTAAGTGGCCACGGAAATAAACCCACTTGTGTGGTAAGGCTCCTGCAATTTTTGGTCGTGGCACAGACTTTTGCTGTCCCTGTGGCTGCATGTCAGATGCTGCCTCCAGAGGTTTTCATGATTGTCGATGAATCTTCCTCTTGCTGAAGCCAATGGCATCATACCCACAATGGTTTAGAGTTCTCCGTCTCAGGTTTTGACGAAAGACTCGAGCAGGCCATGGATACTGCGTGATCATGTAGCAAGCAATTGCGTACTCAAGAACCTGGCCAAGCGGTGGTGCAGTTTGCAAAACCTGTGTGCTTGCTTTGTGCGCTTAGTTTCTGCACTGTTCAGTTGTAATTGCTCAACACCGTCTTGCCTTAAGTTCCCTGTTACAAGGTGTTCCTTTTGATCTACAGAGTAGGAAAGGAAGCAAGCGGACCACTCCCACAACGAGTTCGGCTAATCACTAATCTCAGCTTGCCCCCTGCACCCCCTTGCCTTTCAAACCTCAGTGCTTTGGAAGCACAGTGTGAGGCCGGTGGGGTGCACATCATCCAAGCCTTCTTCTCAGACGACGAGAGCGAAGAGGTGCAAATACAGGGCCGCACAGCCCGGCAAGGGAAGAGCGGAACCTACTCCATCATTTTGGCTGACTCAGAGGTGAAAGACTTGGGTTTGGACCCTTCTAGTCTGCGCAACATGCAAGCCCAGGCATGCTATTCAGCACTCTGTCAGGCGAGGGAGAGGAAACGAGATCGTTTTGTGAAAGAAATGGAAGCGAAGCTGGAGAAAGCCAACGCCTTCGATTCCAAATCTCATGAGTATTTGGATGCCCTCCTTGCCGGAGATTCTTGCCTGGCAACAGATCGACTCAAAGACTTGTACAAGCAACTTGGTCGTGCAGGCGCTCGTGCAGCAGCTGCATACCACTTTGTATGCTGCTACGATGAGTCTGGATCAATGCAAGGGCAGCCGTGGCAGCAACTGAAAGCAGCGCATTCTGCATTCATGCAAAAACTGCAGCACCAGCCTTCAGCAAAAGTATCAATTGTCCAGTTTGACTCTTTCTCCCGCACTGTCTTGGAGTTTGGTGACGCGGCTCAGGCGGCCCGAACCAATTTGGAGGGCGCCTGGGGAGGCACTTGTTTTGAACCAGCGCTGGGACAAGCCCTCCGGCTGATTCGTGCAGGTTCCCAGAAGTGCTCATCGCTGACGCCTGTCTTACTCTTCATGTCTGATGGTGACAACGGCGATGGAGATTGCATCCAGACCATCCGAAGTATGGAGCGAGAGTTTCCCACCTTGGTGTTCCATGCAGTGATCTTCGGGCAATCGGACTCTATCAGACTTCGCGGGATGGTCAGGGCAGCGTCCAACGGACATTTCCACGTCTCCATCAATGGTGTTCAGCTGGTGGAGACGTTCACCAGCATCGCCAGCAGCCTGGAATACACGGGACAAAAGTGAGAATATGGCACTGCACAGGCCAGTTCTGCTGATGGGATTGTGTCGTGCACGTTCCGCCCATCATTCGCAACGGCACAGTGCATCCTCTGGTGTTTGGAGCCAGCGTAGTTTTGGTGGCAAGCTTGGACAAGACAAGCGGAATCCGTCAAAAATGGGCAACAACGCCAGGAATATAATTCATTTGTACATTCTTGCATCCTCTCTTCCCATCATTCTCTATCCAAATCGTGGCCGGGTCGCATGCAGCAGTTGAAGATTTAGCATCTACAGGTTAAGACCAGGTCGGACAGAAGAAAAGGGCGCGGGCGAAGAACATGGAGACTTGAATGGAGTCATTGCCGTGTCCTAGCTGTGTTCTATTTCGAGCCATTTCCTGCTTGACTGAACCAACTACCCTCTGGTTATTTAACATAGCCATGGAAAATCCCCTATAAATGGAGGTTTTACTGGGAAAATCATCCAAAGGTAGCCATTTTCCATGGCTATGTTAAATAACCAGAGGGCAATCGTTGCCTTGCAGTCTGTCCATACTGCGCTCATTCCGTTCGAGTCAATGCGCTTGAACTTGTGTGCTGCATGTTTGGTGGCTAGCAGCTACATCAGTAGTAGTTGAATCCGAAGTTCCACCTTGTTTTCAACATTCAACAACTGTGTTCTCGCATTTGCTGTTTGTACCACGAAACTATCTGTATTGGCCATGATTTGGCTCTTGCTTCCAGCCCCAAGCAGCAAGTTGGTATATCCAACAGTGGGGGATAGCCGGGATAGCCCAAACAGTTTTCCTTTAAGAAACTCCAAGTTCTGGAGGATTTGGGATATTTTGGGATGCCCAAATGTGCCCAGACAGTTGTCACACGGGCATAGTTCGTGTTTGAATCGCAACGATGGGGTCCAGCTGGTCCAGCTGCGGGATGTCGCCACCTTGGCACCAACTTCGGGTGGACCATGGGACGATGCCGTGGGACAAAGGGCCAGGCTTTGCATCAGGCAACCGCTGATGGGGCACTTCCGACAACTCCTTGCAGGTTTGAGCCTCACATTGCATCGTGTCTGTCACCCCAACCCGAAGTTTTAGGCAAGGACGCGACTTATGTTCATGCAATTCAACTTGTGTTTCGACATCTCAGCAATGTCAGGGGTTCTTCCCAGACAGCACCGCCCTGGCCAAATGAATCCAAATGATACTTTGGAGGATGGACTGGCACACGCACCAAGAACTCAGACACCCCCAACAGTTTTCATCAGGACTGTGGTGATGATGACCAGGCCCGACATTTCCGGTGGACATGATAAGCATGCAAAGATAGGTAGAGGTAGATTTGGTATTGCTTGGTGAGATAAACCTTTTGCAGGTGCAGCCAGAAGCGGCATCTTGTTGCTGGTTTTTGTTTCGTGTTTGTTTGATCGCACCTGCCATAAGGAACCCCCAAGCATTCCGGAGTCGCGCTGTGCAGAGGATCCAACCAGTTCGTCGGTGTTTTGAATGGATTGTTTGGCGTGGCTTGTTTCTCCAGTAGAAGATGCATGATTGACAGAAGGGATTCACACGTGTCTTCGAAAAACATGGGATGTGAACTTTGCCTTTCGAAGCGACATTCCTTGCTCCTGGCGAGGAGAAAACCAAAGCCAAAATGGGTGGCTTGCTCGGTTGAGTTCAGTTGCAGATTGTGACTTCAGATGGCATTCACAGTTCTTGAAATTCTTGCCCCAGACCCAAGGCCTTGTGATTCTGAGGGAATCTATTCGAATGACGGAGGCATTGGGGTTCATGTATTCGCGAATGCGTTTTTTGAAGACCGAAATGGTGTTATGGTGGCAACTTTTTAAAAATGTGTGTGTGTGTGTGTGTCGCATATCAACAATTCAGAGCGGGGCCTGAGCAAACACCGTGACACACGCCGCTAAAGGAAAGGACATAAGACTGTGCAGACATGACGTAAACGAGAATGGCAATGCACGCTATTGTGTAGAGGCCTTTAGGTTTGGCTTGTGCAGCACCATTCGTAGCGTGGCATCAAGTGCTTGCTTGAGTGTGACTGGGACAGTTCGGGAATCTGGAGACATGTTTTGACATCCCACCCCCTCCCGCTGCAGAAAGACTGAGTATCCCCCGCAATTCTTGCGGGGACACGATCATCATAATGATCATGGCTGGATGACTCCACAGTAGCAGCGCACAACAGCATGGTGCTTTGCTGTCGGTGATTTTCGCACATGGATCAGGTGAAAGAGATGGCCAATGTGGGTCGTGACCTTGATGTCAAGGTGTTTGCTTCATGGTCTTCCACGCTGGGTTTCTTGATTTTCGGAACCAAATTAAAAATAGTTCCAGCAGCATACTCCCACTGAGGTTTGCTGCTTTACGAGATTCTCTAAGCATGACAAAGGCATGCATTTTCAGTGGGTGCGCGCTTCGAACTCGACTCAACCGGTTCTTGTTGCGTCCGCTTTCTGGGTATGCTTGCATGGCCATACATCTAGTTTGATTGCTGCCCCTTTGAAACTCTGGCTTGCATTGCACCTGCCAAGTTGAAATCTCCAAAATCTATCAAAGTCCTGAGTGGCTGATGCGTGGCTTACCGATGCATGGAAGTGCTCACAAGCTTGCAGCCCCAGGAAGGGATGGTCGCAGAAGCGCTTGCAGCTTGGACAGCGCTTGAACGGTTTCGGTGAGCCTCTGCTGCACATTCGACACGCAAGTGATCCCGACGCCATAGGGCCATTGGCAGAAAGGCCTCCGTCATCTACGAGTCTTGAGGACAAGGTATCAGAAGGCATTTGTGCCTTGATGACGTCCAGTTTACTGCACGTCTTGGGACATTTCTCGATGATGCCCAGAGTTCGCCGCATGTCTTTGGGGATTTATCTATCAGGCCCAGAGTTTACTGCACGTCTTGGGAGATTTCTCGATGACGCCCAGAGTTCGCCGCACGTCTTTGGAGATTTATCTATGAGGCCCAGAGTTTGCTGCACGTCTTGGGAGATTTCTCGATGACGCCCAGAGTTCGCCGCACGTCTTTGGGGATTTATCTATGAGGCCCAGAGTTTACTGCACGTCTTGGGAGATTTCTCGATGACGCCCAGAGTTCGCCGCACGTCTTTGGAGATTTATCTATGAGGCCCAGAGTTTACTGCACGTCTTGGGAGATTTCTTGATGACGCCCAGAGTTCGCCGCACGTCTTTGGAGATTTATCTATGAGGCCCAGAGTTTGCTGCACGTCTTGGGAGATTTCTCGATGACGCCCAGNAGAGTTCGCCGCACGTCTTTGGAGATTTATCTATGAGGCCCAGAGTTTGCTGCACGTCTTGGGAGATTTCTCGATGACGCCCAGAGTTCGCCGCATGTCTTTGGAGATTTCTCGATAACCCCAAGAGTTTGCTGTTCGGCGCTCTGCAACTCAAGATGCTGAAGCGCTATGGAGCAGCAAAAGATCGCGCGTTTCACTACGAACTCGACAAACCACCTAGAAAAACATAAGGGTTTTCTTCATTTTCATCTGCCAAAAGATGCCAAAATAGTTGTGGTAGTGATGGTGAGAGATGTGGACCCGGGCTTGGAGGCTCCGGTTGTGACAGCCTTGGGTTGTCAGGAGATTGCCCTGGGATGTTTTGGCTCAAGCTGGTTTGGCTCCCGCCGAAGCCTCTGGAAGATCATGAAGTCGCTCCCAACATTCGCATTTGGTGCCATGGCTCGTCTGTATCCTATCACCAAGACAGATGTGCAAGGTGCATGGCTGTATACATTAGGAGTGACCCCTACAAGACAACCGGGCTTTCTCCAAAAGCTGCTTGGAGGGTGTGCCTTTTGGATCATTTGTTATACATGGCACCGCGCGCAGCGAAGCTTGTGGCTTCGGTGGGAGATGCCTGGGGAGCCGGGGCAGGCAGTCAGTTTTCAGAGGGCTCGGTCTGGAGATGTCCAGGTGGCATTGAACGGTTTGGCCGTTCTTCTTCCTTCCATCTTCTGTTTCTGTTGCTACGCCTTCAGTACGACACTGCTCCGGCACGTAGTGAACCCGGTCTTCACACCAAAGACACGCCTAACGTACATATTGCTGACTGCCTTGATGTTTGCCGTGGCCTTTTCCTGCAATGTTCTGATGACTTCCAACTGGGTGGTTTGGTCAGTGGGCGTGTTTACTTACGCTAGCTGGGCCTTTTGCGGCCGCACAGTGCCGACTGAGATGACCAGGATGCCTTGGACAGGAACGCTCACAAAGCTAAGAGCCGTAGCCAAGGAATCTGAGAGGGAACTTGGGGTTCTCACTCGTCGCGCAGACATCAAGTTCGCGAGCATTTGGATGGGCGATGAGTCCATTTTGGTGGAGAGATATGGCGACCAATGGGTGTACGCAATGTACTGTGGCCGGGCCAATATATTCCGTCCCGACGTTGCCCTTGTGCTATGCACAGCGCTTTTGTGGCGCATCCCTTGGTTCATCTTGGGAACAGGGAACTACAATCAGTGTGTCGGATGGGCGGAGCTCTGCATGATCTTCTACATCCCCTTTGGCTACCCTGCCTTGGCAACCTTTGGCTTCCGTCTCGCCTTGGCAAATGGCTCGATCATGTGGGCCATGGTGTTAATTGTAGCCTGGCCTCTTTTGAATTTGTTTCTGGGAGGCAAAGGCTGCAGCACCTTGACTGACCTGGTGCTTGGCGAATATTTGCCAGAGATTTGGACATTCGATGCCAGAAACATCACCTTCAATCGAGGCTTTGAGGCCTGTGCAGTGAAGGCTTACGAGGAAGGGGGCGAGACATTGCTTGTTGCCAGTACAACAGTTGCAGCGTGGGTGCACATCATGTCCAACTACTCATTCTTGTTTGGTTTCGGCCTGGGATTGTGCAGAAAGACTTGCGATCCGGTTGAAGAGGTGCGGGTAGACATGACCATCGATCAGGCAAAGTCGGAAATTAGTTAAGATCTCACGGAAGGTAACGGAACTATCGTTGTACAGTTTTTCCGATTCGTTTCCTGTTTCGGAGGCTTTTAAGATCTATTAAGCGGGTACCGACGATGTTGGAGCGCCTGCCATGTGTAGACAAACATGTACAGACAATCTCATGCGAAGGTTGTCGCGAGGCCGCTGTCAAATGCGCCTGCAATAGCTACTATTTTGTCACACTGGCAAGAAAAAGTGTTAGCAACGGTTAGGCTGTATTGGAATCTCTGTGTCAAGCCCAGCACATCAGATCAGGATCTGAACAGGCAGACGAGCAGTGGTGCCGCCAAGAGAGGATGAAGGAACATTAGTGCAATTTGAAACAGTTGCACGCACTGGTTGCCAGAGAACCGAACATATCAAAAGGTAGAGTCTTTCGGCTTGCAGGTCATCTGATCGAACGCAGACGTTGGTACGCGTAGCATCTTGAGAACACAAAAATCCAAAATATCTGCGCTAGGTATCCGAGGGCTTTGTCGTCTTTTTTGGAGCTTTTTTGGATCCGCAGATTGGCATAGAAAGAGGGGATCTTCAACAACTTGGGCATTGAAGAACTGAACATGTGACAACATGTGGCATGATTTGCTGTTTCATTTGCAGCCGTCCAAATTGCGCACACTGCACCTCCGCTCTGCAAGTGGGATGCCGCCTTCACGGCTGAAGGTGGCCTTTGCAAGTCTCTCTTTGAGGTTCGTGATGCTAGATGTTGTTGTGTAGCTCTGCTCTGCTTTGGATTTGTTCATGGAGTCTTTGAGAGCAAGTCATTTTTTGCATTTCTTCTAGATTATTGATGATTTGTGTAGGTTTCATGTCCAACCTTGGAACCGAACCTGCCACATCCACGCTGATAGGGCTGGAGCCGAGGACCGGCATTTTTCAGTGTGACCATGTGGGAACAGCCATGCACCACGGAAGTACATCTCAAACCACGGGCAGATGCAGAAATTGGAGCAGATCCGCGCCGCCTGTCAACCTCCAATTTGATAATTTGATATAATTTGTACCTTTTCTATCCTTTTCTATCCTTTTCTATCCTTTTCTATCCTTTTCTATCCTTTTCTCTTCTCAATTGAGGACCAGTGAGCCTTGTGCTGACCTGGAGAGCCCCACTCCGAGCCTTGTGCCTTGGTGCGGTTTTCCTTTTCACCTTGGACAGACACAAACCGGTACCATTTCGGTGGCAAAAGTTTGCATTCCTTGGGATGATTGTTTCATTGAAACACGGCCGGGCATGGGACATGAATAGAGAAGAGCTTTGTCAGGACTGATGAGTAGCAAGTCTCCATCCGAGTGATGATTGTTTCAGGATGTCCACCACCAAGATCTTGTGATCACCTTGGCCCAGCCTTGCAAGATGCAGAACACGTGGACGCCAGATATCTTGGAATGACAGGTTGTCAAGCTGCAGCTTGCCGGATGATGGGTATGGATGGCGAGACTGGGAACTAGCTGGTCTTATTCTTATCCAGAGTATTTGCCCCCTAGGTCCATAAAGAGTGTTGAACTCCAGATGTTTACATGTTTTCTGCTAATGCAGTGGGGCTGGTTTTGGCTGGCAAACGGTTATTGTTTAAGCATGCGATTTGCTTCAAACGTCCTGCAACTTTGTCTCACCAGAATCGCTGTGCAGCAGCTTTGAACCGGTCTCAGATACTGACAGCGACAAGAAATTCGCTGGATTCCAGCGCATGCCGACTCCAACGGCACCAAGGGGCAGAATGGCTGGAGGTGCACAGGCTCGTAGAGCTGGATGCTTGATACAATTCTGGCTTCGCTTTGTTTCAGTTTCTGTGATTTCGTTGCCTCCTCCAGTGATGCGCCGATTGGGCAACACGTTGATTGCATCAGGCGCTGCGTTGCCTTGCCACGTGGCTTGCGCTGCTTTTCCAGGTGCCTTGCGCACTTCGGCACCTGCAAACTTCATCGAACAGGGTACCGGTCCTGATGTTTTCATTCTCGACCATGCTTCAAATGGATGATTTCTTTTTTGCATGTGGCATATGTCGTCATGGCCTTGTAGAAGAAGCCTGTAGCTTGCTACACGAAGAAGCCAAAATTTTGGGCTTGGATTGTTTCGATGATCTTCCCCACAACGCTCATACTCATATTTGATTTTGCCTACATTTGTGCTGGCTTACCTCTGGAAAAGGTCTGCCAAGAGTCTGTGCTGTCACACAGCTGTCCCAATTTTCGAAAGCAGCGGACCTCATGTGCAAGATGTCAATTTGAAGATTCACATAACTTTTTTTAAATCTTTTGAAATTTGGAGATCTTTGGCGGAAAAAACTGCTGATTCCTGCGTTGCCTTTCTTGCATAGCTGAGCCGGCAGGCGCTGTTGAGGGGTCCTTGGACAAATCCTGGGTAGCTTGGCAGAGCGAAATCAGGAAGTACTTGAGCTTGACGACCACTGGGTGATCCATAAGTGCGAAAAACAATTGATTCAAGAGGGCGGTCTGTGCACCAAGTTGCCAGGTTCCTTTAGCTGTTCAGTGTGGGTCTGTGCCTGATTCTTTTTGGTTGAATTTCACTTGCTTCGTTTGTTTCCAAATGGAACCTTGACACAACATTGTGAAGAATCTCTCGGGCCCTGAGCATCCCGTATCCAAAATCTTATTTTTTATATCTCCATCGTATTTGCAGCATTTCAGGGATACTAACTTCCATTGGCACAATGTTTGCAGTATTTCAATGCCGCGACCTCCCACTTGTTTGCTATTTGCAACATTTGGGAGCCGCATGCCGCCGCATGCAACTTGGAGACTACCTACGTGCTACGTGTACATGACCTACTTTCATACATAGATACCTACATACCCACATACCTCCATTATAAAACTATGTATGATACTTCCTAGCCTATATATTTCTTTTCTACCCACATACTGCCCATAGCAGACACGTGCTATATATTATTCTTGCAAGGTTCCCATTACCGCTTGCATGCATACTCACAGCGTGGCTGTATATACATACATACATACATACATACATACATACATACATACATACATACATAGATACATACATACATACAGACAGACAGACAGACAGACAGACAGACAGACAGACAGACATACATACACACAGACACACAGACACACAGACACACAGACACACAGACATACGTACATACGTACATACGTACATACGTACATACGTACATACGTACATACCTACATACCTACATACCTACATACCTACATACCTACATACCTACANACATACGTACATACGTACATACGTACATACGTACATACGTACATACGTACATACCTACATACCTACATACCTACATACCTACATACCTACATACCTACATACCTACATACCTACATACCTACATACCTACATACCTACATACCTACATACCTACATACATACATACCTACATACCTACATACATACATACATACATACATACATACATACATACATACATACATACATACATACATACATACACACAAACATACATACATACACACAGACACACAGACACACAGACACACAGACACAGACATACATACATACATACGTACAGACGTACATACCTACATACCTACATACCTACATACCTACATACCTACATACCTACCTACCTACCTACCTACCTTCATACATACATACATACATACATACATACATACATACATACATACATACATACATACATACATACATACATACATACATACATACAGACACACACACACACACATGGGACCCGCTCTAAAATGCCTATAAGGAACTTTTAAATCCGAGGGTCATAAATATTTGGACAGTGATGGAAGCGTCTTGAACCCAGCTTCGCAGCAGCTTCGAAAATTAGCTGTGTGCCCTTTCATTGGTTCAACTGCCGCATGAGGGCAGGGGACATAGCACGTCACCATGTCACATAAGTGGAAACGGGTCACGTTTGACTGCAGTGATTTTCGCATTCCTCCGGGCTTTGTGATTTGATTTCTGCGCTTTTCCATTGCTGACAGGCTGCAGCTGGAGTGTGTGCGGCTTGGGGTGCCTTGAGACATGCTCATCTCCAAATCCGCAGTGCCATCAGTGCCCATGAGCCCCGGCGCAATGCTTCACAGAAAGGGTGTTGGCTTGGCCTTGCGTTCTTTTAAGCTGGATTCATTTCGTGTTTCTGGCATGTTTGGTGATATGCCATTGCCAAGATTTCTTCCTTAGAACGCATGGTACTCGAAACGAGTCGTTTGTTTGCCACTATCCAACTCCTTTTCTGCAAAGCGAAGTGTTTGGGACATTTTGGGACTACCATGGACTACAAGAAAAAAACAACCAATGTCAAAAGCTTGAGCCTGAAAGACCTGAAAACTCCCTCTTCCGTTCAAAATGCGGCCAGGAATTTTTTCGCTTAAATTCTTGGAGGCACCAGTGGCCTCGTTTGTTGACACGTCACAACTCGTCATGCTTTTTCGGTGCCCAGTGAGCCCAGGGCAGTGATGCTGCTGTGCGCTGCTTCGCATTGGAGTCCCGAAACTCAGGGACTCTGATCTTCGGGACTGGTGCTTGACTCTTGTCGGATCTTAGCAGATCTGGATACTTCATTCTGGATCATTCTGCTTCTGTCGGATTCTGTTGGTATTTGTGTGTCCTTGAACTCACTCTCAAACTTGGTTTCAGAGTCAGAGTTAGTGACGTGTTGTCTTTTTACATCTTTTGCCCAGTTTAGCCCATGCTCCATTTGCCATTCCTTCGGCTCAGATCTCTCTCTTTCTCTGTGCCTTAAGTGAAGTGCTGCGAAGAGCGGGACAGACGGTCTCACAATTGCAGCCAGGTTTCGGAAAACAGTTGTGCGTCAACAGACATATGCACACAAATTGCAAGGTTTGACTGTTTGATATGCAACGGCTTTGCAAACATACTCGCACATTTTTCAATGGAACAAGGGAATAGTTTTGGGGGCAGTCTTCATTGATGTGAGCTGCACGACCAAGCCCGTTTGGCTTGAAAGGATGTCACGGTGTGGCATCCCTCAAAAAGAAACACATAGAAACGTCATGTGCTTAGTGCATTGCACCACAAGTTTCCACGTTGAGCACGATGTGTGTGAAATACAAATCATAAAAATGAGCTCTTGAGCACTCGGCCACACGCATAGATACACAGGCACCTGCACACAAGAGTCAAATCTAGTTAGAGTCATTTTGACTGAATGAATGTATACTACACGTACATGATACAGTAGGGATGCAACTGCGGAACCCATTTGCAGGAATATTTGCGCTCTACAATTTGCACCTTGCGATCCGACGCATTTTTCGCGAGCGCTTGTAGTTTTTCAAACCTTGGGCTCAGCCGTCGGTGATGATCTACAAGGAACGGTTAGGCGGGTTGAAGCCGTGAAGGTCAGCCCTCAAAACACCCAAACAGAACCAGGGGCCCAAAGGGCTCAAGGGGCTCAAGGGCATGGCAGACATGTCCGCAAATTGCGCAAGCTCGTTGGCTTTGCAGATGGTTTCCATCCTGTTGTGTTTCACTGGGCAAAGCCCACAGAATTTGCTCAGCCACTTGGAAGTGGCCGTAGTTTGAGCGGCGAAACCTTCGATTCTGATTCCAACAACTTTGTGGATCCTCGAAGTGGACAGCCCTTTCGATTGGATCATGAAATGCGGCCGAGGCATCAATCCAAAGTCGTTTTCTTGGATGACGTTGCAGGGGTAAGTGGGACAGGCTTTGTTTCCACCGATTCCTCTGACGTGCTTGTGGTTGCATTCGATTCTACAACGTTTGCATTGGATTTTTGGCGTGACATCAGGGAAAGTTCGGCCAAGCACATTTTCCTCACATCGACTCGACAGCCAGGTGCTGGGGTGTTCTTGGCCGAGATAGTGATTTCATCTGTGGTTCAGGATCAGGCAGAGGAGACAAGTGTGGTGCACTTTGAATATTCTGAGGCATCTTATGAAGACATCTTTCAGGATGCGACCATCGCCTTGCACGCTCTTCTACCCATGGCACCCGTGGCACCGGCACCGGAGGCTGAAGATGGAGCTTCCCTGGCACCTGGCACTGAAGCCTCTCGCCGGTCTCAACAGCCGCAGGCTCAACCGGCATCGCATGCATCGCCCGCTGAGGCGTCGCCGCGGCGTTTGTGGTTCCTGTCGTCGTTTCTGAAAAGCACCTGGAGGGCAGCGAAGTCTGTGGCCCGCGTTGCGGTGACCGCAGTTGCTGTGGTGGCGGAAAATTTGGGGCTCACAGATTTCGATGGGGAAAAGACCGTGACACTCTACACATTTGATGCCAGTTCTTCCCTTCAGAGTTATTTTCCACAAAGCACATGCACAGCTACATCAACCCTTGAGGCGTCTGTAGCCTTTCGCTTGAAAATTGCTGCAGCAACCTTGGACTTTGCTACCTTGGAGGTGAGTGGCACACTGAAAAACCTCTTGGAAATAACAGGATCACGATCCTATGAAGCTTCCCAAGAGTGGAAGGTGCTGTCGCTTCCCCCATGGAACTTTAACATCCTCATTGGCGCGGTGCCGGTGATCATCGACATTGGTTCACATCTCTTTGCAGGCTTCGAGTTCTATGTTTCAGGCCATGGAACATGCAAATCCGTCGCCGCAACGCACCAACACACACACACAAGCTCACACATGCGAGAATACAACCGCATATGCGGTGTCACATTTCATGAAATATGATGAAACATATTTTGGCAAACTGTGCGATACGTTTCCGCGTAGTGGCCATGAAAACGTTCTTGGTTGTTTTCTCATCTTTGGTGCTTTGCCAGATTGCACTCATGTAATCTTGATTGAAATCTTTCGACATTGCAGGTAGCTACACTTTCAAAGCGGTCGCCGATGCAGTCGTTACAGTGGGAGCGACCTATCAAGATGGACAGGTGCGATCGGACAAGAAGAATGAGATGAATACGAGATAAACACGAGATGAGTTTGCTTCATTCGAAATGATCTGAAATCACGTTGCAAATCACAGGCGTAAAGGAAATGAGTCCCATGATGTCCCATCTCAAGAGCAGAGCAGCTGCTGGATGCCGCTAGGGTTGTGGACATATTGAGTCGTTATGCAATATATAATGGATAATATAATATAACATCAAATATACCATAATAAATAGTATTGTATTATCTGGTATTGTATTATATTATGTTGGAAATGTTTGGAATGGTATTGCCTTCCAACATCTTCCAATGTGTTTTCTGGTTTCCCGTTCAGCTTGGTTCACCTTGAGTTGCCCCAGTTGACAGGTGCAGCGGAAATTCGAACTCGGATGGGACAAGGAGACCTTGGGTTCACAGGTCAGCTTCACTGGAAGAGCGGAAACACTTGTGTATCTGAAACCGGTGCTGGAAATCACAGTGTACAAGATGTTCAAAGTCGCCTTTGTCTTCAAAATTGGCTATGAACTCGTTTTCCTATTGGAAGCATCTTACAACTTTAACTCCTTTTCGTGTTCTGCAAACTTGAAGAAGTACATCACCTTTGATGTGGCCCTGAATGCTTCAGCTAACTTCTTTGGGCGGCAGCTTTTTGTCAAAGATTTTAAGCTCTATACCAACAAATGGAAACTTGATGATGACACGGGGGATTGCAGCTTATCACCTGAAGTTACTTCTACATCTCCTTCCACATCAGTGGCAACTACTAGCCTCACTAGCTCAGCTTCAGCCGCTCCTGCAACAGATGATGGATGCGCTTGCAAGAAGTCGTGGACATTGACCAGTGGAGCTTCATGTTCAAACTACTGTTGCGCCCTGGAGGGACATGACCGACATCTTTGCATCAAGGAAGATTCTGATTGCGGAACTAACAGCTGGGGATATTGTCCTCAGCTCACAGATGATGGCTGTTTGTGTAAGAAGAGCTGGGCCGCCTCCGGGGTTCAGTGCCATGACTACTGTTGCACCGTGGATGGCTTTGATCGGCGCCTGTGCATCAAGGAGGATTCCAGCTGTGGAAGTGGCAATTGGGATTATTGCCCAGCTCCACAGGCACAGGATGGCTGCAGGTGTAAGCAAACATGGTCCACAAGTGGAACTGACTGCCAGGATTATTGTTGTACAGTGGCTGGTTACGAGCCACATTTATGTTTCAAGGAGGATCCAGATTGTGGAAGCAACAGCTGGGAGTATTGCTTGGTTCCTCGGACCGAAGATGGTTGCAAATGTTCCAAGGTTTGGGCGAGCAACGGTGTCACCTGCAATGACTACTGTTGTTACTTGGAGGGGATGGGGCAGCACTTGTGCATCAAGGAGGACGAGAACTGTGGGACAAATCATTGGGGCTATTGCACCTCACAGGAAACACTCTCCAGTCGCCGGCTTGCGGCTTGTGAAGAGGTGCAGTTCTTTTGCAATCAAAATGCCTGTGAAAATGGTCAGCCAGACTGTCACAGATGTGGCTTTTGTGACAACTTTGGAACAACTGTGGCTACCACCATATCAACACTGTCAACCACATCACCATCACCAACCATCAGTGTGACCACTTTGGCAAGCGACACAAGCTTGGCCACAAGCGTCACCACCTCAACTGCTGCAGTGTCCAGTGGCAGCAACACCTATGAACTGGGCACCCTGTGGCGAGGAAGGATCTGGGACAAAGATGGCAGCTGCTCAGCCTTTTCAGCCGATTTGGTGCTGCAGTTGGTGCAGTTTGATGACTTCGGACATGGAGATGGCATTTTGTACTTCATGGGTGCCACCAACCCCGTTGCCTTGGGCAGTTGTTCAGTGACCATGTTCTACGAGGCCAGCGTCCGTGGCAGCTTGCCATACAGCACATTGAGCCCGCAGAGTGATGTGGATTTCTTCGGTGAATGCGAAGGCTTCTCTCTTCCATATGGCTGGGTGGTACAGATCGATTCCCAAAGAATCCATGGGGTCGATTCCATGAATTGTATGCATATCGACCTGCAAGTTGTTGCCAGCGGCGACATGCTCAGTGACCCTGCGACAACTACTGCAACAACTGCAGGAACAAGTGCCGCTCCCGAGACAAGCACCAATCCAACAACCATCACCCTGTCGGCAACAGAGCCAAGCACAAATCCATCAACTGCCAGCACTTCTGCAACCAGCACCGGTGTGCAGACCAGCAGTGTTACCCAGACTCGCACAAATACAGCGACTGCCAGCACTTCTGCAACCAGCACCGGTGTGCAGACCAGCAGTGTTACCCAGACTCGCACAAATACAGCGACTGCCAGCACTTCTGCAACCAGCACCGGTGTGCAGACCAGCAGTGTTGCCCAGACTAGCACGGATTCATCAACTGCCAGCACTTCTGCAACCAGCACC
>BGPT01001819.1:65313-83723 GCA_003297045.1 Symbiodinium sp. clade C Y103 | reverse complement strand
GTGATTCTGGACAACGGCTCCATGGCATGTTGGGGCGATGGATCCAGAGGACAGCTGGGTTCTGGCAGTACTTCCAACATTGGCGATCAACCAGGTGAGATGGGTGAGAACTTGCCGGTGGTTGATGTGGGGAGTGGCCGTTTGGTATTAGACATCAGCTTGAATGGATACCACAGCTGTGCTTTGTTGGATGACTTCTCCACCAAATGTTGGGGTGACACCACTGATTATTCCATCATCTATGGCGATGCGCCTTCAGAAATGGGAGATGAGTTGCCAGTGGTGAATTTGGGCACCAACCGCAGTGCTCGGCAAATCGCCTCTGGACTTTGGCACCGTTGCGCCATCCTGGACGACTGTTCATTGAAATGCTGGGGACAAGCAGCATGGGGTCGGCTTGGATATGGAGATGAGGTGATGAGGTATGATGACAACGTGGCGCGAATGGGGGACAACTTGCCCACGGTCGATATCCTGTTGACTTCCCGTGGCAGCTGTTCTGACATGTCTTTTGTCTGCGCGTAGACGTGTGGATTTATGTTTATGGTTTGCTTGGGTGTCAGACGTTGGGGTGCAAGTAGCATGTATGTTGCAGACATCAAGCGATATGTACTATGTACTATGGCATTATTTTGCAAAAGGCTGGCACTTGGCTTGCTGATGAATGCCACTTTGATACACTTCATACTATGATGTGCAGTTGGCATGTTGCAAGGTTGCCCATCCACCTGACCGCATCCACAACGACTTCATCCAGAATCTTGTGCCAAGCCCAGAATCTTGATGTGACTGTCTCATCTTTGCCATACCTCCAGATGATCCATGATGGTCATGACCTTGGCTTAGGCTGTGCATAGCATGTCCCGCTAGAATGCTTTGCCAAGGTCTTCCAGCACGAGGTCAACCACCTCGTCAAACACAAGGCTATGAAAGTTGTTATCGGATGTGATCGTGTCACAAAGCGGGATGATACTGGAAAAAAACAGTTTCCTGGAAAAGAACATCTATGATGTTGACTAGTGGGAAAAATAAGGTTGCCCTGGTCCTTTGGTCCCTTGGTCCTGTGGTCCTTTGGTCCTTTGGTTTGCTGGTTTTCTGGTCCTTTGGTCCTCTGGTCCCCTCGTCCCTTGATCCCTTGGTCCGCTAGTCCCCTGGTCCCTTGGTCCTCTGGTCCTTTGGTCCCTGTCCTCTTGATCCCCTGTCCTGATCCTTTGCCCTCCTCATCCTTTGACCTCCGGGTTCTCTGTCTCTCCCAGCAAACTCTAAACTAGCCCTGTATAAGCCCTGAAGCAACCTTGAATAAGCCACAAACCAATCCTAAATAAGACCTAAACCAACCCTCCTACATAAGCATCCCTAAAACGGAATCAAAGAGCACCAGAAAAGAACCCAAACAACTCCAAGTAAGCCTTAAAATGATTAAACAAATCAAAACCCAAATTGAATAACCTTAAAACAACATCAAACCAGCACCAAACCAAGCACAAAGAAGCACTATATAAAACAAGAGCAAACCAGAAAAACAAAACAACCATAAATAAAACCAAATGAAATCTTAAATGATTTATTATCCACAAAACCCCTAATTAAACCTTAGATAAACCCCCAAAACTACCCCCCAAACCAGCACTAAATCAACCCATGCACTATAACAAAAACCAAAGTAGACTCAAAAAATACCCACAAACACTGTTTAAACAAACGTTCAATAGACCCTAAAACAACTCTAAAGAAGGACCAAACCAGCACTAAATTCGCACTACAACAACTTTAAATTGACACCAAACAAACACCAAATCAACACCATACAACACAAGCGGACATATACCTTAAAAAGTAACCCTAAAGAAAACCTAAAGCAAGCAAATCTAAACAGTAAAAAGAATTGAAAAAAACACACGCCCAAACTAACTGTACAGACCCCTAAAATGAACCAGAAAAAACCACCAAATACACCCTGAACCAACCTGAAATAGATCCCACAACTAACTCTAGACAATATGCTGCAAATACCACGAAATGTTGCAAATAATTGAATAGTAGAGATGCTGGCTCCAAGGTGCTGTACGGTGCAAACAAGGGATTCAAGACCAAAACGCTTTAAATACCATGCAGAAGGCATATTTAAGTTCCAAAACCATGTAAGTATTGTACAAACAAGAGATTTCAGCTGCAAATAATGCTCAACGTATAGATTCTTAAGTTTTTTCCCAGTGTCTTAGGTTTTTTTCCAGTGTGGAGAGCAGGGGTGAACCTTAAATTTCTGTTCCAGTAGGCAATAGTTTTTTTCCCGTGTCTACCCTCACAAGAGACGGGGCGGGTATCATGTGCCCTGCATTCTTCTAAATTCTTTTGCTTCCTCATGCATCTCAGTACCTGACACGGTGTCTGACACGGTTTAGTTTAATTTAATTTCCATGGAAGAATTGACAAAGTCTGTGGGATGGAAAATTTGTTCACATGGTTTTAACGTTTTGACGCTGTACTTTGATGCCTGCTGCACATTCACAGAACCATGTCATATTTGGCTTGAAGGTCCTCGACAAGTAGCACAATGTCTGCCACAACATCGTCAAACACAAGGCTATGGACAAACTGTGTGTTGGGTGCATGTGTTTTTTTTTTGCCTAATCAGCTCATGTTCAGATGTTAAACCAAAAACCATTTTGCTAGTTTCGTTTCTGTCCCCACATCTTCATGTCGCATCAGCATCCACTGGAATCCAGTGGAATCCACTGGGACCGTTTCGGAGAGGACTTCGACTCCCAGTTCCTTCAGCTCCCTCACCACCACCATGGCGATGACTACTGCTGTGGTGCAGGTCGAAGCCTCTGATGATTGGATGATTGGTGCGGGATTCGGTTGAATATGGATGATCTTAGATGATGGATGATGACATGATGTTGATAAATGTAGTGCATTGTGGAGCATGTGTACACCATATTGATATACTATAGATAAATGAATATACGACAATTTGCATGGCATTTGTGGATAGTACTGTCGTATAGATATATGATGATATATGTCATACATCTGTTCTATCACTGTCCAGGTGGTGGAAATCACGGTCACCGGTCGCATGGAGTTTGTCCTGGAGGGCGCCAGTTCCGACCAAGTGACCACGGCCATTCGAATCACCATTGCACCGCAGCTGCAAAATCCAGGCGAATGACATCCTTCAAATGTGGTAAAAACTATATGGCAAAGCGAGGTTTTCCTTCAATTTTTGCAGATTTTTGGATCATTTCAGCAGGCTTCATTGCTGCAAAATGCTGCTATTCTCCCATATTCTCCCCTTCCTTTTCGCCTAGGCCTTCTGGTTCCGCATCGCCGTGCACCTGGTACGCGCCTCCGTAGGGCAGCCTAGAGATGGCATATGCCCCACAGCAATGTGCGTCTTGGGCATTTTTTAAAAATACCACCAGGGTGAAAATCATATATGTCTATATGTATATGGCTGTTTTTGGCCCATATGGCTATGAAAATAGCTGGTAAATGGATGTTTGGATTCTCCCAATATGGGAATACCAGCCCTTCCAAATTCAATCGTCAATTTCCAGCAGCCCAGGTCAGGTCCGGCGATGGTCGTCGTTTGGCATCGGAGTGGCTGGTGGATTGGGAACTCACCGTGGAAGAAACCACCGAGAACTCCACTGAGGCAGAGGAGACAGTCACCACTGTGCTCCTGGCGATGGTTCCCGAAGTTGGTGGCTTTCGAAATGGTTCAAAAAGTTGGGGAATTCCAATGTTTTCTTCGGATTTTCCCACTGATTTGATGATATTTGATGATCTATTTCCTGAGATTGTTGACTTTTCATGACTTTTCAAGACTTTTTCATCATTAAATCATTGGAGAATGCTCCTACTTGACTTGTTGTTGGATACCCTTTGAAAAGGATCTTGATATGGGATGGGGATGGGGTGACACCACCAACCAGGATTCCAGTGCAGTTTCTTTTCCGGTCTCTCTTACCTTGGTTTGTCGGTTGGACGGTGCTTGTTTTGGTGTTTCAAGTGATCTCCGTTCTTGCCGGTGCTGTCCTGGTTCGACAACATCTCTTTTCTTCTGCCATGTTCTGCCACCTCAAGTGCTCGCATATGCTCCCATCTTCCGGCAAAGATCCAGATGAGCTGATCATCTTCAGCGTTTCATGATGTCTTCCTCACAGCCATCAGCCAAGGTATCGGAGAAAGCAGAGAATTTGGCGGGCAACCTGCAGAGCATGGAGTCCTTCTCATCTCAGCTCCATGAAGAGCCACCTGGTTTGCTGAATCGGCGCAATACTGTACTGATAAGTCAGATCATTTTGCGGTCTGAACATAGGTATGATAAATTTATATGATATGATATGTGATTGTTGAGCGCTTTAATAATGCTGAGTATTTGGATGGCTTGACCAACGTGGGTTCATTGATCATACAGGTGAGTTCATGGGTTTATTGATGGATTCACTGAACCAATAACACCGATTTTGAGTAGAACATATGTCGCTTGATGTGGCTTAGCCATGCTTAACCGGTGATTGGCTCCCGTGCATGGCATGTCGCTTCTGAGGCTAGTGGTCACTGGAGTTCCAGAGGACTTGGTGTCCAACATGTCATCGGTGCAGGCTTCTGCATCTGTGGAGGCCAGCTGGCAACACCTCAATTTTTCGAGCCATGTGGTTTCAAATTGGTTTCAATATGTTTCAATCCACCATATTCTTACTGGTGATAGGGAATGAGGCAATGGGATGATTGTTCGTGGTTTTTCTGGATCATTCCCCCATTCCCAAGCGCCAGCAAGTGGTACCAACAAACATGTGGAGGGATTCAGATGGATTTATGATTTAATCCAAACAGTCGGCACCATCTCTGTGAGGTGGCGAGGGAAACAATGACCGCTACGACCACCATCACGAGCACCAGCATCACGATCGATGTGTCTTCGCTCTGCTCAGTGAGGAAGTTTCAATGGTATCATCATGATATTCCTAATTTAGGTATCATCAAGTTTCAAGAGATTTGACGTAACGCCAATTCACGGTTCCAAATGCTTTGAGCCCTGACAATGGCTGTGGCAATAATTGAAACACATCCCAGCCTGTGGCAATCTGGGCTGGATCCCAACAAAAGGGGCCAAGCAACATCTTCCACCCGCTGTACTCACTATATCCCCAACACCCAAGGTTTTGGGAGAGCAAGTGGCACAACTGCCGGCCGAAGATGAAGGGGCTGCAGCAATTGCGATGCATGGCTGTTTTGGATCACCCGATTTGCGTGGCAATTTTACGTGGCCAAATTTCATCCAGGTGCATCATAGTGACACCAAAACGAAATCACGTGTTGTTTTGGAACAAAATTGCAAAACTTGTTCTTTCCACAAAGGCCTTAATTTCAGAGACGCCATGGGCCAACATCACCGTTCTTCCCACATCCAAATATCATCAAAGACATCAAAATCATTACATATCTTAAGATTTTCTTTGGTGCTCTTGACTTCTCTGAACTTTTGCAAGACTTATACTTATGCTGCAAGACTCATCCTGCGACATGCCACCTTGGTAGACTGAGGATCGTCGGTGCCCTTGTGCTCTCCCTGGTCTTGGGTATGGCTGCTGCTAGTTATTGGTGCCGCCGGCACTATGACCACAGAGTGGCCCCCCAGGACAGACAGATGTTAGGCAGCTGAGCAGCTGAGACCAGGATGGCAGCGCTTTCATCACTTTGCCAATTGTTGATCTCCACTGATCTCAACTGAACGAAGATCCGAACTTCGTGATAGAATCAATGTCTACTTGGGAGGAGTATGCAGACAAATTGGCAGAGGATGACAACACTGAGGACAACATTTGTTCCAGAGTTTCGGTGGCGTGTAAATTTCACCGTGGGACACTTCTAGAGTCAAACCCATCATTTGCCGCTAAAAGATAGCACACAGTGTCAACACCGGACAAGGTTCAAGCTGACATCCAAGGTCTTGATGGCCTTAAACATCCGTGTCTTCAAAATTCTTCAACAGAGATTCAACATCATCTATGCCTCATATGCCATATGGCCTTGGTTTCCACTGAAGCTGGCGGGAAGGCCAGTCGTGCAGCAATCGCGCGGAACCAACCAGATTTGGAGGCGTGATGGTTTTTGGATTTTCACCAATGATGTCGCCAGGGAACTATCTCCCGATGATGATAGTCGAGAATAACCATGCAAATCCACGGTTTTTCTGATGTGTGTTCCAGTAACTATAGATTTGAAATTATTTTATAGCCAGAGACTCAGTGGGCAGGTGTGGACAGGGTTACAGTGATCAGGTGCATGTCGAGCACACGCTTCCAGTTGATGTCCCACAGCTCCTTGTATGGATGGGCGCCTGATGGGACATGCCTATACTGCTAGCAATACCCTGAAAATGAAAGTCTACCCTGGCTGGCAGATTTGCCCACAAATCAAAGAGCATGGACTGATGGAGCGAGTTCACATGACGTTCATTTAAAGACAGAGACGATTGAGCGCCGAAACCATCAACATCGAAGTTGTTTCCATTTTGACAAAATCAGGCACTGGTCGAAGCCATCCGCTATGGGCTGGAAGGCAGTGCCCGTGAACCCAGACACTTTGACCCTTGGCAGAGATGAAAGATGCAACAGGAAACTGAGGACTTGGGTGACTTGATGTGGCTTGGTTGATTGAGGTTTCAACATGATGTAACCATCAAAGGCCTCAACCCAACTGGCCTTCCTACAAGCACTTGGGTCCAAGGAAACTTCTGAAGACTTGCTTTGTACAGAGACGTCGTGCCAACACATTGAACCTTGGCTTAGGGATTTGTGCCGGAAAGAGGTGGCATTTCCGAAATTTAATGCATGAGTCAATATCCGTCAAATCCCAACATTGTTCATGCGGAGATCATATTGGATATGAGTCACAACCCTGAGTGACTCGTCAGGCACAAGCTTGAAGTGCAGTTGGCGTGGCGCATTGAAGACCAGAAGCGTTGGAGAAGGTGGGAGGAGTTGAGATATTTCGGATTGTTTACATTTTTCTCCCAGGAAACAGTAACAGCTGGATTTTGGAAAAGCTCATGCTTGGTTCAAGTACAGTTCTGGAACTTTTTCCAAACTGGCCATCCGTACAGAAATCTGGATGAGATGTTTTCAATATTGTTCAGCCATTTGTTTTTGGAGGCAGTTTGAAGCACCAAGTGCAATTCGCCTGTGCGACAGCGACAGGTATGGCTTTGAAAGGAACCGCGTATTGCGACACATGCGGCAACTTCAGGAGCAGGAGATTCGGGAACCATGGAACGGGCAAGCCGGAGATCATATCTAATCATCACCTACTTCAGTATGTTGATTCAGATTTGGATAAAGACTTCCCCTTATTCCTTTGGTGCATGATGGCTTTGATGTTCTCATTTTTCATTCTGTTTGCCCTGAATCTTCACCTTCTTTGGGCTTTGGACAGGATATTTCGTTGGAGCCATGGACGAGCAAACTAGAAGCTGCAAGCAGGAGAGCGGAGCTGGGAAGATGTTGAGCCATGAGCCTGTCATATCAATATGTCATATGTATTCGTATGTGTCATGATGTGTCATGTCAATACCTCACAATCTCAATCAATCTCATATAATCTCATCATATCATTGTGAATCCAGGGTTGTGAATCTGTGAGCAACCACTCTCTGCAAAGCCCTTTTTCAGCAGATTCTAAACCATTGCATGTGTTTTATTCCAAGCCAAGCCGTATCCACCATGGATCCTGGAGCCAACTGGATCCGCGATAGGAGCCTGCCGGGCGAGCGGTTTGAAAAGGAGGTGGGAGAGCGGCAGTTGCTCTACGCGGCCACCTTGGAGCAAGTTCGTGACATTTTGGAGAATGGCTTCAGCGTGAACGACGCTGCCAACACGGGCATGTACACGGTGGCCAACTACCTTGCAGACCAACCAGAGCCCGGATTTACATCGCTGGGAAGTTTTCGAAAACAAAGAAATGAACAAAGAAATGAACAGTCCTTTGAAGAATGTGAACTTTGAAGAATATGAAGATTTCCAACAATAGATCAAAGAGCCAAAAAGGAGATGAGCCCAAATTTCAATGGTGTTCTTACATGAGTCATGTTGCTATAGTTTTCCCATCCAAGGAGGAGATGGACCGCTCCCAACTCGCCTCCGGACTGTCATCCAGGGGCCCTACCGACTTGCTGCGCTGGCAGCTCTACGGAAACGCCGAGGCAACCGCTGATGCAGGTGCCGCTGAGCTGTTCAAAATATGGCGCAGATGCTTGTGGGGCGGATCAGAATCTGACACATAGATACACTGTTCTGGTACAGTTTGCAGAAGATTCTTCAAGATTTGTTTCCAGGAACAAGGGAACTTCAAACAGGAGTGGTTTGCTGTGGCAGGTGATGTCTACTACTGCTTCTTGGCTCGCGTCGCATGTGGAGCTTGCTTGCAGACACAAGGCGGTTGCATTCCTGCAGGGCAGAGAATCCTTGGGACGTTTTGTATACCCCCAAATCTGTGATAATCATTGGTATTCGCATGCTATCGTCATGTCTCAGTGTAATGGCTATTCCTCAACATCCATGTGCTTGAGCTATCGTGCCCCTAGTCTAGCTCCAGGTTGCTCTGGGCTCTTGTTTAGGTTCCGTCATGGCGAATCTGGCTCCTGAGATGCATAGGACCACCAGGTTCCCTAACAGGTGGCCAAGCGCAGCCAGAAAGTTGTCATAGGTTCCTGACACAGCTTTGCAAGCAGGTCTCCGGCACCAAGAGTTTTCTCACTGTTTCCCACACGGAAGGTTTCTGAGATGAGTTCCCAAGGTTTCCAAAACAGAGGTCCTAAAGGTCCCCATAAGTTCCCTTAAGGTTTGTGAGAATGCGGGTTGCACAGAGGATTTTGCCAAAAACATGCCCACCTTCCCGGACAGACGTGAGACAGACTTGAAAATACCAGGCGAGGCTTGTCGTGACTAGTGGCCATGAAGGAACTTCTTTCCAGTGCAAAAGGACTTGCCTTTGAACGATTTTGAACGCCTGGCCTTTGCCCATTGATCTTTGCCAGTCTTTGCCCCAAGCTTCAGCACGAATATCATTCCGAATATCCCCTGCAGAGCCTTGCTCTGAGCATGACCGGAGAAGTTGCGCAAGAACGGGACGGTAATACATAGATCGCGCTAGGTTCCTCAATCTGCTTGACCCGTATCCATTGCCTCAAACTTCCGGCGCATAAAGAGTCCGAAAAGACGTCGTCATTTTCTTGACATTTGCTCATGATCCTTCTCAAATTGCTCGGTTCAATGCAAATTTGTGGCTTTGATGTTTGCCAATCTTATCCCCTCGGCCAATTGTTAATAGAATGCAGCATTAGAAATGTAGTTTTAAAATTTTCAAGACAAGGCTTGAAAGGCACCATGGGATACCAAGCCTGGAAAACCCAAGAGCAACATTTCTTTTCGGTAGCGATATGCAGTTCTGGACGAACTACACGTCTGCAGCAGCACTCCCTCCGCAAGATGAAGCAATAAGAAACAAGGAGGACATGAGTAGCGCAAAGGAGGATCACCGAGTTTTGGGATATGCCGCTAACAAGCACCAAAAACAGGGGACCTGATGGAATGGGAAAGGTGAACCGGCAAAACCACCTAAACAGAGCAAACATCTGACGAAAAACAAGGATCACAATGAAAAGAGATCGGTCCCGTGATGCACAGCAGGTTCCTTGCGGCACTGTCTTGGCCCCTTCGATTCGGGAGAATGTTCCCTAGAAAAGGGGAGAATCCGAGGTTGTAGACGGAGTAGTGTGCAAGACTTGCCCCACAGGCTTGAGCCTGGAGTAGCTAGTTATGATCACGATGTGAATGGAGAAGATGGAGAAGGAACTCCTGATAGAAGGAACATGCACTTGAGGTAGACGACGGGGTAGATTTTGGTAAAGCATTTGGCCAGATTTGGCCGGAAATAGAGAAGGGGAACAGTACCAGCTGGATGTGTCCAAGTCAGAGGGCTCCACATTGATCTTGTAGTTCACCATAACGATCAGTTCAAACAGGGGACATGGCGAAGGAATTGGATGTCACTTTATAACTGACCGTGAAAAGTGCCTCCAAGAGCAACATGAACCAAGAAATTCTGTTAGGGTTTCGAATTTCTTCAAGGCAAGGCTTCCAAAAACAGGCTCCTGAACGTACAAGGTTCCGAGAGAAAATTATTGAAAAGAGGGGGTTGGCGCGAAGAAGGTTCCAAACAAAAAGTCAAATACAGGTTCCAAGAAATGCTTGGTTCTAAGCAATGCAGGAGTCGGTAACAAACAGGAAAACAATGAAATTCCATGAAAAATTCCTTGGCGAGGTCAACGGATTTGTGGCCAAGGACAAGAACAATCCCAATATTCTTATCTTCGCCTGCTGGGGGTGATTATTAGCTTTACCAGTAGTACCGCACAAGGCGGTGGCGGAAGTTTCAAAGATAGGAAACTTAGGAGAGTTTGGTTGCTGTGAATGATGGATGGCAGAGTGAACCCACTGTTGGACCGACAAGTGGCTGGAGGCAGCGCAGTGTAGTTGTAATGTAGTTGTAGATGTAGTTGTGGTTGTAGCTTTAGATGTAGTTGTGGTTGTAGTTGTAGTTGTTGTGGTTGTTTTAGTTGTAGTTGTACTTGTTGTAGTTGCAGTGCGGTGCGTGTAGTGTGTTGTAGTGGTTATCGTGGTTGTAGTTGTAGCTGTTGTAGCTGTAGTTGAAGTTGTAGTTGAGGTTGTGGTTGTAGTAATTGTTGTAGTTGCTGTAGTTGTAGTTGTAGTGGTTGTTGTGTTTGTAGTTGTTGTAGTTGTAGTGTTTCCAAGTTGGCAACATCAAAAACCAAGCAATTCTGCGAGACTTCCTTCAAAAATGGAAAGTTGAGTGTGCAGCTGACGTCCTCCTACCAATGCGTTTTGTGATTTTTCCGTGCCATGTCTCTAAAGTACTGCGCTTGCCACGAAAAAGTGATGCCAGATCATACGAAGTGCTGCACCTGTCACGCGAAATCATTTTAGAAAACCTGAAGATCTGATGCTCCAAAATGACACCCCTCTCAGGAAATCCCCGCCCTTACCTCTTGACATCTCTGCTTGAGATGTCTCTTGTATTGCGCCTGCCACGAAAAAATGCATCTTTGCAGATCCTCTTCAAATGTCCCACGCCTGCCATCGTTTTAGAGAATGTTGCAAAACCCAAACGTTTAGCTCATTTTTGACAGGGTGCAGAATCCTGTGCGCCTGCCACACAAAACGAAGTCTGAACGTCCAAAAGTGCTCCGAACGTGTGGTGTTTTTAGCATTACTTCGAAATGTGCTTCGCGCCACAACGGCGTGCACTTTTTCGACATCTCAACTTCCAAAAGTGGTCCGGAGCTGACGTGTTTTGTACATTCTTACTTCGAAATGTGCTTCGCGCCACAGCGCCGTACACTTTTTGGACATCTCAACTTCCAAAAGTTGTCCGAACGTGACAGCTTTTAACATGTTTTACTTCCAAATGCGCTTCGCGCCACAACGGCGTGATTGGCGTGCATATTTTCGACATCTCAACTTCCAAAAGTGCTCCGAGCATGGTGTGTTTTGCACTTGCGACTTCCAAATGTATCCAAATGTGCTTCGCGCCACAACGCCGTGCACTTTTTTCGACATCTTAACTTCGAAAAGTGATCCGAACCCGTCAGCTTTTGACACTTTTTACTTCCAAAATGTGCTTCGCGCCACAACGGCGTGCAATTTTTCACCTCTCATCTGCCCAGATGGCTCCGCACCCGCCGCTTTAGCGAGCTTACTTTTCGACCATCCGGAGCCACAAAACATTCTTACTTTCTTCCTGGCTGTGCTTTTCCATCTGTCCCTATTGTCGGACGTTTGACTTCTAAACTTCCTTCGATGATTGTTGCTTGCTGCTGCAGCCTGCTGTGGTTGTCATTTGGCGTTATGCCGGCAGCATCCCCAGCAGAAACTTTGAAGCCGAAGATTTTGAATTTCAATGACGTTCACGGTTTCAGAGTTTCAAAGGTTTTCTAAGGGATTTCATAGGCTTTGCAAGGATTCCATATGATTTGATTCCACAGCCATGAAGCAATCAGTTCCCACGTTTGCACCAACCTCGCCTGTTTCGCCAGGCCTGGACCAAGATCGTCTCAGAGATGCTGCCACTGGCGTCAGCGTCATGACGGACCGATATGAAATGGTCACCATCCCAGGCGCTGAGGGGAACCCGTTTAGATGGTACAACCGGCCGCTGCGAGTGCCGGACATAAATGGTACAAGTTGTAGCAATTCAATATTTCTCCACTTCTATATCATCGCTGACACACACACACACAAACACAGACAGACAGTCTCTATTTTTCCCGAATGCGCAGCAAGGGTTCCCGTATCACAGTGGGGGTTTGGGGGCCGCAACCGTTCGCGAGCGTTGGTATGAGGACGCTATGGCGGTACCGTTGGCCGTTGGCGTTTGCTGCAAAAGTGCTCATTCCTTTTGACGTTTCACACGTCGCGTGACGTCTTTTCGCGTGGCAGGCGTGGCACTATATTGTGAGATTTCAACGTGTTGCATAACGTGTCGAAAAACCGTTTCAGGCGACAAACGCAATACTGGTTTCAGAAGATGAGTTGCATGTTTCGTGGCAGCCGTAGCACTTTGGAGACCTCCATGATGTCCATTTTGCGCAGCAGGTGCAGCACTTGAGACCTGTCGTGTTGCGTGTTTTCAGCGAATCGCTGCAGGGCTGCGTCAAGTGGTGACAATGTGCAAATTCCGTGGCAGGCGTGGTATTTTGTGACATGTGATTAATTAAAATTGACGGAAGCTCGCGCGAAACATCGGTTTTGAGGTAGCAGATTTTGTGGTTCATATGGCTAAACTCGAGGAAAACGTCGATTTTGGAGCTACAACATGTGAATAGTGGAGGAAGTCTCGTACGACATGCTCGTTTTGAGCGTCAGACATGTCTTGTCTCGATTGTCTTGTTTTGTTGTGGTGTCGCCGTGCCAATAGGGGAAGCTGCAGGACCTCTTCTTTTTGAAGATTACAGCAGATGTGCCAATGTCGTTGTGCCTGGCAGGCGTGGTCCTTCGTGACATTTCTCGCGTGTCTGAAAAAGCGTCGAACGTGATTTTGCGTGACAGGCGCCATACATTTGATATGTTTTCAGAAGATGGGTTGCATTTTTCGTGGCAGGTGCAGCGCTTTGGAGGTGTCCAAGTCCATGTTGCGTGGCAGGTGCCGCGCATTAGACGTGTCGTGTTGCCCGTTTCATTCCACAATCCCTACTCAATAATTCATATTCCACATTCCACACTCTACACTCTACACTTGACACTCCGGACTCCACACTGCACACTTTACACTCCACGTTTCACACTCTACACTGTACGATCCACACTCTACACTCCACACTGTGCTGTACACTCTATATTAGACACTTTACACTCCACACTCCACACTGCATACTCTACACTGGACACTCCACGCTTCACACTCTACACTTTACACTCCGCACTCTACACTTGACACTCCACACTCTACACTCCACACTCTACACTTGACACTCCACACTCTACACTTTACACTCCACACTCCACACTCTGCTCTTTACACTTTCTGCTCGCCACTTCACACTCCACACTCTACACTCCACACTCCACACTCTACTCTCTACACTCCAAGCTCCACACTATACACTTTACGCGTCACAGTCCACAGTCTACACCTTACACTCCACACTCCACACTCTACTCTTTACACTTTACGCTCCCCACTCCGCACTCCACACTATACACTCCATACTCTAGCCTCTACACTCCACACTCCACACTCTACACTCTTTATGCGTCACACTCCACAGTCTACAAGTCACACCCCACACCCCACACACATTCTACCCTTTTGCACTTCGCACTCCACAATCTACACTTTACACTCCATACTTCGCACTCCGCACTCTACACTTTAGACTTCACGCTTTACATATCACACTCCACAGTATACAATAGCAGTGACGCAGGGGAAGAATGTACAAGACTGTTGCAACAAATTGTTTTGCACCAGTGCTTAACGTGACTGCATTCGGGTTCGTGGGCTGCATCTTGTTTTTTAATCTTTATTTGTTTTTTACCTTTCATTTGTTTACCCATTTGATTAATTTTTGTTTATTTTATTCATAGCTTGCAATTAACATATGCTGTATCATGGTGGGATCTTCTTTTTCGTGTTGTGTTTTTTCCGTGGAGGCACATCGCCGCCCTTCTCCTACCACACTCTGGTGGTGAATGCTGGCGCTACGTCAGCAGCTGCGTCAATTGCACGGTTCCGGCAGATCGTGGTGATGAACGGCCAACGCATCTATCCGGAATATTTGCTTGCATACCGCAGGGTCTTGGAATGATGATAACGAGGATTCTCGGAATTTACCGTCAAAGGAAGTTTAGTTCGCAAACTTCCGAGTTACGGGCGCGTGTCCAGGTGTAGTCAAGTCTTGCCATCATGTCATCATGTCATCATGGCATCATCACCATCACCATCACCAGAGCAGTTCGCGTGCTGGATTCCAGTTGGATCAGAGGAGAGCAACAGTTCAGGAGCGTGTGAATTCACGGGTGAAAACATTCTCGAGCGCGAAACCCTTTTTTCTTCGGGTAATGTGGCTTGTGAGGTCGCGGAAGTAGGGTCTCTGTTTTCGCAAAGCGGGCCTCGATCTGGCAAAGTTGTCGACAAGAGTGTGCAGGACCGTAGCCGTAGCGATAATTCGATGTGAACTTCATTGAAACAATTGCGGCGTTCGAAGCATTGGAAGATGAGGTCGGAAAAATGCGCACGAGACTTCTGAGCGAGAGCTCGATTGCACATCAGATTCAAATTGCAAAAAAAAAACAGCGGCCTTCAGGCTTAAATTCAGAGCACTCTTGGAAGATGAGGTCGGAAAACGGCGCACGAGACTGCGACAGCTCCATTTGCATTTTTAGATTGTTACAAACTGAGGTGTTCGAAGTAGCGCCGGATTTGTGTGGTCGACTCCGCGCTGTTGGCTCTGCGCGAACCCTTGGTGGATTTGGTGCGGCGCTCCTGCTTTGCGGGCTTGCGGCTTGCAACTGGTTGTCACAAAACGCATTGGCATGGCCTGGCTACCCGCAATAAAGCGTCGATGGCGTCGCGGCGCTTGTGTTTTGCAAACTTGCTAGACGCAATGTAATAACCGCGAGAAGAATTGATTTTGACCATAGTGTTGCTCTGGTGCTATGTGGGATTGCAGCTGGAGGTTGCAAAACACATTGTGCTGGTGGTACGCAGGCAAGAATTAGGTTGCAGAAGCTAGAGAAAAGTTAGCTGGGAGGCAGCTCCGAGCAGGGTCAGATGGGAAGTAGCCGAAATATGATGCCGCTGAAAGAAGAAGTAGCTGAGAGAACAGGTCCCTCAGCGAAGAGGTACCACGTGAAGACGCGGTTCAACACAAAAGAATAGTTCATTCAGCCATCAAATAGTTATTCATCCATCCATCCGTCCATGCATGCATCCATCCATCCCTTCGTTCATCTATTGATTCGATGATTCATTGCTTCACTGAATCAACGACTCACTGGTTCATTGCTTCAGTGAAAAACGGGCGGTTCATTCATTTATTGCTTCGCTCATTCACCGATTCGTCCAGCCAATATTTCCCTATCATCATTGTTTCATGGATTCATTGAATGATCATTTCATTGTTTCATCGATTCATTGATTCGTTAGTGCGTCGCTTTATTCGTTAAGTATCATTGATTCATTGATTTTATTGGCGCATTGGTTCATTGATTCATCGACTCACTAAATTCATTCCTTAATTGATTCGCTGGCTCATTGAACCATGTGATTTATCGATTTATTCGTTTTTCACTGGTTCATGTGATTCACACATTCATTGATTCATTGCTTCATTGTTTCATTGACACATTGGTTCATTCAGTCTGTGGTGCATGGATTCTTTCATGTCATGTCATGGGCATCTCAACCACCATTCGCTCATTCGCTGATGCCTTTCAATATTGCAGCATTTCATTGCGTCTGCATCGCAAGACTTTCCTACAGGCCATTGATTTCTTATAACCAGTTTTACTTTTTCCCCACATCTCTGTGTGGGGTTCTCTGCTTTTTTTGCTCGTGATCCGCCGGTTTTCCTCTCCTCCGCCACCGCCTCCTCCTCCCCCTCCTCCTCTCCTTCTCTCTTCTCTCTACCCACTTCTCTTTATCGAAATTCTCTCTATCAAACTTCTCTGTCTCAACTTCTCGATATCATATTCTCTCTATCTATATACTTCTTTCTATCAACTTCTCTCTATCAGACTTGCTTTAGCACCTTCTCTCTATCAAACTTCTCTGTCTCAACTTCTCGCTATCAAACTCTCTCTATCTTCTTCTTTCTATCAACTTCTCTATGTCAACTTCCCTTCGCCGTCTCCTTCCTGTATCAACTTCTCCCTGCCAACTTCTCCCCATCAACTACTTGGAGGCTGCTGTGCAGTGTCTGGCTGCAGGTCGCCGCGGCACTGGGTCGCCGGCTGTCCCTAGCTGGTCGCCACGGCGCTGTGCGTGCAGTACTTGGCCCTTGGCCGCTTTGCCGCGGCTGGTCGCCGCTCCACGTGGCAGGTGCAATACTTGAAGGCTGTACAGTGTCCGGCCGCTGAGGCACTGGCCGCTGATCGGTGGTCGCCGCACTGCCACAGCGCTGGGTGTGTCGCCGCAGCATTCCGCCGCGGCATTGGTCGCCACCGCGGACTGGCTGCTGGTCGCCGCTCCACTGCAGTACTTGGATATATACTTGGAGGCATGCAGTACAGTGTAGCATTGGCCGCTGGTCGCGCAGCACTGGCCGCTCCATGCAGTAGGCTCCTGTACAGTGTCTGGCCGTTGCATGGTCGAAGCTGCTGTGTGTAAAAGCTGTCCCGTGCAAAATAAAACCTTCTGCGTGTAAAAGCTGCTTTGCGAAAAGCATCTGCGGCGTGCAACAGCTGCTTTGTGTAAAAGAGTCCGTGTGTAAAAGCGTCTGCGTGTAAAAGCTTCTGTGTGTAAGAGCTGCTGTGTGTCAAAGTGTAGTGTAGCCTGTGTGTAAAAGCATCTGTGTGTAAAAGCTTCTGCGTGTAAAAGCTGCTCTGTGTCAAAGTGTAGTCTGTGTGTAAAAGCGTTTGCGTGTAAAAGCTGCTGTGTGTAAAAGTGCCTGTGTGTCAAAGCGTCTGCGTGTAAAAGCGTCTGTCTGTAAAAGCTGCTTTGTGTAAAGGCTTGTGTGCGTAAAAGCTGCTCTGTGTAAAATCTTCTGTGTGTAAACGCTGCTGTGTGTGTGAAAGCTTTCCTGTGCAAAAGCTTCTCTGTGAAAAGCTGCTTTGTGTAAAAGCAAGAGTGTGTAACAGGTTATTTGTGTAAAAGAGTCTGTGTGTAAAAGCGTCTGTGTGTAAAAGCTTCTGTTTGTAAGAGCTGCTTTGTGTAAAGGCTTCTGTGTGCAAAGGCTGCTCTCTCTGTCACTGTCAAAGAGTCTGCGTGTAAAAGCTTCTGTGTGTAAAAGCTGCCCTGTGTCCAAGTGTAGTCTGTGTGTAAAAGCGTTTGCGTGTAAAAGCTTTTCTGTGTCAAAGTGTCTGTGTGTAAAAGGGTTTGTCTGTGTGAAAGCTTCTGTGTGTGAAAGCGTCTGTGTGTAAAAGCGTCTGTGTGTAAAAGTGTCTCTGTGTAAAAGCTGCATTGTGTTAAAGCCCCTGTGTGTAAGAGCTGCTTTGTGTCAAATCTTCTGTGTGCAAAGGCTGCTCTCTGTCAAAGTGCCTCTCTGTAAAAACGTGCCCTGTGTAAAAGCTTCTGTGTGTAAGAGCTGCTTTGTGTAAAGGCTTTTGTGTGCAAAGGCTGCTCTGTGTCAAAGTGTCTGTGTGTAAAAGCGTTTGTGTGTAAAAGCTGCTGTGTGTAAGAGGTGGTTTGTGTAAAGGCTTCTCTGTGCAAAGGCTGCTCTGTGTCAAAGCGTTTGTGTGTAAAAGCGCCTGTGTGTAAAAGCGTTTGTGTGTAAAAGCTGTTCTGTGCAAAAGCGTTTGTGTGTAAAAGTGTCTCTGTGTAAAAGTCTCTATGTACAAGCTGCTTTGTGAAAAAGCGTCTGTGTGTAAAAGCGTCTGCGTAAAAGCTGCTCTGTGTAAAGGCTTCTGTGTGTGGAGGTTGCTCTTTGTCAAAGTTTCTGTGTGTAAAATCTGGCCTCTGCATCGAAGTGTTTGTGTGTAAAAGCGTCTGTGTGTAAAAACTTGTGTGTAAAAGCTTCTCTGTCTAAATACTTCTCTGTGTAAAAGCTGCTGTGTGTAAAAGCTCAATGCACGGGTAAAAGGGGCCCAGAAATGCGCCCAGAAGCCGAGAAGCCGAGAAGCCGAGAAGCTGAGAACACACTGGACAAGCCGAGAAGCCGAGAA
>BGPT01001819.1:24218-41827 GCA_003297045.1 Symbiodinium sp. clade C Y103 | reverse complement strand
ACTGTTGTGCATGGTGGTTGCCATTGACCTGATGTCCCTTCTTACCTGTAGTATGTTGAGTTTTCAGTTCGATGTTTCTCCCTGTAGGTCCTCGACCAGTAGCACGATGTCTGCCACAACATCGTCAAACACAAGGCCCTTGACATCCCTTGACACATAGAGTCAGCGTGCTCTTGGAACTTGAGGTTCTACTGTTGTGCATGGTGGTTGCCATTGACCTGATGTCCCTTCTTACCTGAGGTATGTTGAGGTTTCAGTTCGATGTTTCTCCCTGTAGGTCCTCAACCAGTAGCACGATGTTTGCCACAACATCGTCAAACACAAGGCCCTTGACATCCCTTGACACGTAGAGTCAGCATGCTCTTGGGACTTGAGGTTCTACTGTTGTGCATGGTGGTTGCCATTGACCTGATGTCCCTTCTTACCTGTAGTATGTTGAGTTTTCAGTTCGATGTTTCTCCCTGTAGNGGTTCTACTGTTGTGCATGGTGGTTGCCATTGACCTGATGTCCCTTCTTACCTGTAGTATGTTGAGTTTTCAGTTCGATGTTTCTCCCTGTAGGTCCTCAACCAGTAGCACGATGTCTGCCACAACATCGTCAAACACAAGGCCCTTGACATCCCTTGACACGTAGAGTCAGCGTGCTCTTGGAACTTGAGGTTCTACTGTTACTGTTGTGCATGGTGGTTACCATTGACCTGATGTCCCTTCTTACCCGTAGCATGTTGAGTTTTCAGTTCGATGTTTCTCCCTGTAGGTCCTGGACCAGTAGCACGATGTCTGCCACAACATCGTCAAACACAAGGGACACATAGAGTCAGCGTGCTCTTGGAACTTGAGGTTCTACTGTTGTGCATGGTGGTTGCCATTGACCTGATGTCCCTTCTTACCTGTAGTATGTTGAGGTTTCAGTTCGATGTTTCTCCCTGTAGGTCCTCGACCAGTAGCACGAGGTCTCGCTGTGGAACGGGCTTAGCTACGGACCCAAATGACTTTAGCTCATTATCTGCGATGACATCTGGAGGCGCTCTCGGGGAGAAGGTCATCCTTTTAAAAGGTACACCATCCCCACTTAGATGATCAATGTGATATAAAGTGATTATATCTATCTATATAAATATGTATATTTAAAACATGTGAGAATAAGATGGCAATTGAGTCAACAAAACCATTGTTGATTCAGAATTTTGGATCGGGTGCGAATCCAAAGACCACAGTCATGAACTAGTCATGAACTTCGATTGGGGAAGGCCACACTTTCAAACCCCAATTTTTCAGTGGGCATCACTTTCAGTTGAAACCGTGTGCAACTCGATTTGTGATGGTTTACATATTGATGCGCGCATGCATCCATACGTCTACAATTACAATACATGTATATATAATATGTATATATACCTAGCACATGTTTGAAGCAGTCTTGCAGTAGAACTGTGTTTTTTCCCTTCTCCCACAATTTCAGTGATATGCCCGCAGGCTGGTCCTGCGTGAATTGCTATGGGAGCTATATGATGCTTGGGTTTGCTGAATCCGTGATTGGGGTTGGTTTGTCTGAAACTTGGCAACTTACTATCACGTTTAGGGCAATTTACAAGAGAAAATGACGATCACAAAAAATTGCGGTGCCCATGGCTGCTCTATTTCCAGACAAACCTATTGTTTGTGCCGGTAAATCAAGCAGAAATGAAGAATCCAGACTTGGGGATGCATCCAGTGAATGAAAACTGTATCCAATATTATACCCCACATCCGTGCAATTGTCATCCAAGAAAGAAGAACCAGGTCAGCTTCTCCTGTGCTTTGGGTATAGCAACCCAAAAAAATAAAAAGATATCCTCTGGACCCCTTTGGTAATTTCATGTAGCTCTGAAAATAGTCAGCTTCTACGTGTGCAATAGGTAAATCATCACCAAGGGAAGTTTCATGAAGGCATTTCCGAGTTGCGGAAAATGAAATAATGCTGCCAATCAAAGATCATTAAGTCCAGTTGGCATGCACTTCACTATTCAAAGATCATAAAGTCGAGAGGTGGAGGCGAGGAGAGGAGAGGCAGAGGTAGAGGAGAGCTAGAGAGGCAGAGGAGAGGAGAGATAGGGTAGAAGAGAGGCAGAGGTAGAGGAGAGGTAGTGTAGAGGTAGGGGAGAGGTAGAGTAGAGGTAGAGGAGAGGCAGAGGTAGGGGAGAGGTAGGGTAGAGGAGAGGTAAAGGAGAATAGAGCAGCAGTAGAGTAGAGACATCGCATTGGAACTGCTACATCAAAGATGAGATTTGCATGTTAGGATTTGCGCGAAACATGGTGTTTTTCGGGCGAGCGGACGGAGGTTGCGCCGCGGAGAAAAGTTGGCTCGCTTGCGCGACGGTTGCGGCCATCCTCGCTTCGCATTCGCATCTGTCTCGAACTGCGGGCGCGGTGGAACTGAGGCTTCCAGGCGACTTTTTCTCTTTTTTGTTGACGCTGTGCCATGGTGTTTTGCAGGACAGTCTCTGCAGATCGCAGTGGGGTGGCTGCGTCAAGTTTTTTTTGTGTTGCGGCTGCCTGCGCAACACTTTACAGCTGCTACATCAAAGATATCCAAAGATGAGATTTGAATGTTATAGAGTTGCGCGAAATATAATGTAGAGGGGCTGCGTCAAGGCTCCTTGCTCCCGCGGCTGCGTGCGTCATATTCTCGTGTTTTGCAGCTGAGGGTGGTAAATCGTCTTGGAGTGGCTGCATCAAGCTTGCGATATCTTGCGATGCTGATTTGGCAGCAAATTTTGTTTTTTTGGCTGGTGATTTTCCTGATTTTCCTTTTAATTAATTGCTTGTCAAAAGTACTTCAAAATCGTCCTTTTTTCGTTTTGTCGCGGAAATCCTGTTTTGGAGCTGCAATTTCTGCTGCCATGGTGTACATGAAAGCTTCTCTGTGTAAAAGCTTCTGTGTGTAAAGGTTTCTCTTTGTAAAAGCTTGCTCTGTGTAAAGCTTCTCTATGCAAAATCTTCAAAGCTTCTGTGTAAAAGCTTTTGCGTGTAAAAGCTTGACGCGGAAAGAGTTGGAAAGAGCTTCTAAGAATTGAGGAGAGTTGGGAAGAGTTGAAAAGGGGTTGGAAGAGTATGAAGAGTTGAGAAGAGTTGACAAGAGGTGAGAAGAAATCAGAAGAGTTGAGCAGAGGTGAGAAGAGGTGGCACGAGGTGAGAAGAGTTGAGAAGAGGTGGGAAGAGGCGAGAGCAGTTGAGAAGAAGCGGGCACAGGTGAGAGTCGTTGAGAAGACTTGAGAAGATGCGACAGCAGTTGAGATGAAATGGAAAGAATTGAGAAGAGGCGACGAGAGTTCAGATGGCCTGAGAAAGCAAGAGGTGAGAAGTGGTGGCCACAGTTGAAAAGAGGTGAGGCAAGATGAGAACCAATTCGCAAACAGCGGTTTGCATCAGTGATGCTTCACTGCAACTCCTGTGGGCAAAACCTGTGCTTCATTCCTATGCTTTTGACTTTCCTCCCTATTGGTAACTTCCGCCACCCGCCTCTTGCGGGTTTTACTTCTAGATCATGTGTAGATGGGCCATTTTCATCAAGTGTCCATGGCAATGTAACAAATAACTAAGAAACAATTCCATTTTTAGATCTATCTTTGTTGCTTGAGGAAATATTATTGGTCTGCAAGCAATGGAGATTGCGCAGCACCTCGGAGGAAAAAAGGTAGGTCCTGGAGAGGCCAGTCCTCAGAAAGGCCTTGGCTGAAATCTTGAAACATGTCAGTGGGCTCCGTTGATGGAAGAGGAGGGGAAATAAGATAGACATTGATATGAAGATATAAACCAACCAAAATCATTAAAAACGAGGGTGCTATTGGAATATTCATGGAATAGGATGTAAACCAACACAGATTGGAATATCATTGTGATATAGTGCTACATCAGGGTTTGTTGGGGATTGTAGAGTCCTCTTGCGACCCTCAAAGAGTACGGGTAGTTTCACCAACCAGCTGCCGACAATGATCACACGTATGGTCGAATACCATCACTTTTTCTTAAGATCACCCTCTTGCCCCGGGAGTTCCGGAAAAAACACGAACAGATTCAACCAGAAAGCCAGGTTTCGGTGTAAGACTTGTGACCGAAGGAACGGGATCATGGTCAGCATGCTGTGATCCCGTGAGGCTCGCCATATGATGGTGAAGCCTGCGAAAACCAGAAATATAACGACAGGGGAAATCATCTCCAAATGTAATATGGGAAATATTCCATGTGTCCCAGATCCTGTAGATTAATGCATGTTGACTTTTTTTGGTCAGACACATTTCCACCATTTCTGGATTCGCATGTGCAGGATGTTATGCCATTCCCTTCACAAGATCCTTCTGAGACAGCATACGCAACAACATCATGATTAATCAACGAACAAAGAGAACATTTTCTCCGCAATGTTCTTTGGTTCTCAACGTCACTGGATTTGTTCAACGTAAAATCTCATGTTTTTCTGTTTCCGAGGAAATATGAAGGTTTCTTGTAGATTTCCCCTTAAACCCATCCATTGACAATGGCTATACACCCAACTGCTGCATTCAAAGAATTGAACAGCCCTCACTTTGGGTGCATGTTGCATAATCCACTACAGATATACCCTCCAGTAAACTAACCATTAACGCTGAAGCCATGGCCCATTTATAGATGATTGTCCGATTAAACATGATGATGTTCAATAGCTACGTAAGAAATTCTCAGATTGTGTGCATGGAAGAAATTCTCAGAGGGAAATGTTTCTCTTCTAAGCGATCTCGCCCAGACGACTCCAGCGGACACTTTTTGTGGCTATTCGCAAGACTCGGGATACCTCTTTGAGCTGCGCATGGGCCTCATTGGGTCTGGTGTTACTTGGTGCAGATTTTTGGGCGTGAGCAAAACAATCAAAGCATCTGGCTTTGGATGTCAAGGTACCTCTATGATTTAGGGCTAATCTTCCCCCGCCCCACTTCTTTTTGGGGAGTGGTTTCTTTTATTTTCTCCTGGTATTCCATGGTCAGGGTATCAGCAAGATTCAACAAGTGCCCAATTCGTGAGGTCGAAGCAGCTTCAGCGCTACCCTTTTTGTTAGGGGAATGGGACGGGATCAGTGTAGGTTTAGTGGTATTTGGGTAACATAGCCCATTTCACTGGCTAGAGAGACAAGGTTTCAGCCTGTTGAGCTATCGATATTTTGGCAATCTGGCAGTCTTGCGGCCAACCTTTTTGGATCTGGCTTCCAATTTCCACTACAGAATGGTGGGACGTGGGTCCACAAAATTGTCAGTTAGGTTATTTTGTAAGGAATCTTGGTGTTGCAGCCCTATCATGGACAGGCTGGGGTCTAGCAGTGCATTTTGTAGTCACCCGTTCTCATTTCTGATCATGACTGGTCAGAAACTACAAAATGCATTTACAAAATGTCAGCGCTTGATGACTTCGATTTGGTGGAGCAAAATCCTTACTACAACAATGCACCCTCCACGAATAGGATTTTAAGGTCATCATATGAGGCCCTGTTCAGGATCCACCCTTTTTGCAGTGAAGGCCTATCTTAGAGATGTGCATTTTGTCATTTTTTCATCTTGGATGCGTCCTACCCCTTCAAAATCAGTCACGGCAGCTGAACATGACGAAATCTGACCCAACACGATCACCCTAAGGCGCACCCCGATCTTTTTGGAGCCCCGCTCCAAAGCTTGTAAGGTCGTACCACCAGTATCAGATTTATGAGAGGATCATAGATACCAGCTAGCCGATGTGTGGAAATTCCTGGCGCAAAACTTGCCATGCAAATCTATTCCCCCGAAATCTGGGTGGACACTGTGTGCTGGGAGTTTGGCGGTGAATGTCCCAATGACTCCAATTCCATGCAATTCCATCAAATAGATGTTGTAGATGGCACCTTAGGGAACCCATTTGCCATTTGGGAGATCACTAAGCTCACTGAGCCAAGACAAATGAGACTCTTCATTGCGAAGTGTCTTTTTTTTTAATCAGGGACGCCTACCTGGGGTTTGGTAACCAATTCGTGTGGTACGGACGATTTTAAACCATACTTCATTTCATCATTGGGGCGGTGGCATCAGCTCGTTCCGGCGCCATCTGAGGTTCTTCATCTGGATTTCAGCGCCCTGAAAGCGGACAAATATAGAGAGACCAAGGCGAGTCACGAGCCTCACGAGCTCGTGGAATTTTTGGGTCATTTCTTAGATCTCTTGCTTCCAGCGACGGCTACACCGTTCCTCCCACAGCTAGTAGTATTGTGATGTCCCCACAGTACAACACTGTTTATGTGCATGACTGCATGACTGGTAAATAATCATTAGTTTATATTAGTTTGATCATTTGTCCCCGATACATGCGAGTTTTGATGGTGCTAGCAACCCTGCTTGAAACCCTAGTCTTCGGCGACCATCCCACCTGGCGATCCCACATAACACATGGTGCAGCCTTCACTACATCAGTGCCATGATTGATTACCCTATTGTAGGTCAACTTAGCTTAAAAAAAATATAGAAAATTCACAGCATGTTTGATAGGCAAATCGCCCTAGCAACTGAAATCTGCAAATGACAGTTTTCCATAGCAAATTGTGACAAAATAGCAGAGGGTAGATTGCGCCGACAACTTGAGTGCTTTGCCTTTAGAATGATATTCTTCCCGGCGACACGGCAGGTGTATTTGAATAATGACTGGCAAGGAGAATGTGACGAGGGCGATGCTTGTCCAGAAATGCTTGGAACACTTGGTGGGCAAAGCTGACTTTGTGCTGGACAGAGGTTTGAAGAGGATGTCTCAAGCAGTTGATTAATTTTCTTTTCCCCGGCAGTTGCTTGGATTTGCTTCGGATGATGATAGCCAATGACTTTTTCCCGAATGTGTGGCACGTTTCACACTGGGGGTTTGGGGGGTGAGGGTGTGTTCGCTGGACGTTGAGTTTGCGACCGCAACCGGTCGCAACCGTTCGCAACCGTTCGCAACCGTCCGCGTGAGGACGCTATGGCCGTACCGTTGGCGTTTCCTGCAAATCACTTTGTAACGTTTCAATTAGTCGTGCAACTTCGCTTCGCGTGGCTGGCGTGGCATTTCGTGACATTTCAACATGTTTCAGAACGTGTCGAAACTCGTTTTGTGCGACAGGCGCAATATTTTTGACGCGTGTTCATTAGATGCGTTGCATCTTTCGTGGCATGTGCAGCACTTTGGAAACCTTCATGTCGATTTTGGGTGGCAGGCGCAGCACTTTAGACGTATCATGTTGCATGTTTTTTGCGAATCGCATTGGCATGGCTGCGTCAACTGGTGACAACGTGCAAATTCCGTGGCAGGCGTGGCATTTTGTGACAACGTGCTGAAAATTCGCCGAAACTTCGCACGAAACATCGGTTCATGTGGAAAACTGAAGGAAAACGTCGATGTTGGAGCTACAAAGTGTGAAAATTGGAGGACGTCTCGTACCAAAGTTCGCTTTGAGCTTCCGACATGTTTTGTGTCGATCAAAACCTTTCCTTTTCGAAGGTTTCAAAAGAGGTGCCAATTCAATGTCGTTTTGAGTGGCAGGCGTGGCACTTCATGACATGCCTGGCGTGTCTGACAAGAGGTCAAAAGTAATTTTGCATGACAGGCGCAATACTTTTGACACGTTTTTACACGATGAGTTGCATTATACCTGGCAGGTGGAGCAGCTTGGAGGTGTCCATCTCCATTGCGCAGCGCTTTAGACTGTTTCAAGTCACACTCTACACTTCACACTTCACTCTTCACACTTTGCGCTCCACACTCCGCACTCGACACTTTACACACTATACTTTGCACTCCACACTCCACACTCCACACTTCACACTTCACACTCTACGCTCCACACTATAGACTTTACACCCCACTCCGCACTCTACACTTTACACTCCACACTTTCCATCACTTTCCATCACTTTCCACTCCACACTTTTCCACTCCACACTTTTGCACTTTACACTCCACACTTTCCACTCCACACTTTCCACTCCACACCTTACACTCCACACCTTACACTCCACACTTTACACTCTACACTCTACACTTCCCACTTTGCACTCCACACTCTACACTCCACACTTCACACTCCACACTCCACACCCCACACTCCACACTCCACACTTCACACTCCACACTCCACACTGTACACTCCCCACTCCACACTCTACACTCCACATTCTACACTTTGCACTTCGCCCTCCACACTGCACACTTTACACTCCACTCTTTGCACTGCGCGCTCTATTCTCCACACTCTACGCTTTAAACTTTAGACTTTACGCTTTGCATTTCACAGTCCACAGTCTACAAGAGCAGCGGCACAGGGGAAGAATGGACAAGATTGTTGGACCAATTTGTCTCGCACAAATGTTTGACGTGACTGCATTCGGGTTCGTGGGCTGCACCTTGTTTGTTGTAAAGATGTAGTTCAACGTTCAATAAATTCATCAGCCGCTTAGGAACGGATGGAGCATATCTATGATTATCTCGGATGTGTTGTTTCAACACCACGGTTGTCAATGTTCAATTATCATTTATATTTATATTGCATGTATCTATCAGCAACCCGAAATCACATCAAAGGCCTTGATCACACTAAACCACATTATCCACATTCCGAGGAGAGGAAAACACTTGACATCAACTTTGTGGATGGCGACCGGCTTGACATCAGGCGTGGATGGTGGCCCCGTGACGGGCCCCGTGCAACCCTTTGTGAAGCCATGGTCAAAACTTTCCGCAGGTGGAGATGGTGTGCCACTGGTGCCATTGATATAGGCTAATATAGTACCGTCGAAAGTGGGTGGTACGAGAAATTCAAATCATCCCAAATCCATTCTACCTATAAGATCCATTCATCCACTCAAAGGTTTTGGAAATAATTCACAATTCTGGTCACAATCATTTTTTGGACATTCACTGCCAATTAACCTCCAACTTCAGGTTGACTTGCCTTGCCAGGCAACCGCATATCAGCGTGGTGATGAATGTGTTCCTGAGCTGATTTTTCCAGTTGGCTGGAATGGAACCCACCTCACACCTGTGCAGGCTGATGTGTGTATGTTATGTTCATCGCGTTTGCGCATATCAATATAATTAACATAAAGTAATGAAAAAGTGATGTTGGCACTGTAGCAATGATACATGATACCAATTAGTGACTAGTCGAGTCATTGCAACATGTTAACACCACGTCGTACCAAAATATCTTCAAGATCCTTAAAACTATTGTGACATGCGAGGTTAGTCTAGATGATTCACACAGTTTCAGAGCAGTTCCGTTTTTCTTGCGGTTTCAAGTCCATGATGTTCCATTTTTGCTGGGGATGCTCATTCCAATATACGCCAGGGATTGCCAGGGCATGGTTGCAAGAGTTGGTTGTGTCCAGTGTACCTTACGACGTAGTGAAGCTCGATTTGGATTCATAGCCATATTGAAGATGGGTTCGAACCCGTGATGGCCGTAACGGAATTCCAGCTGGTATTTGAGATATTTTCGGCATTTTTCGGCCATCCAACTGTGAGAAAACGGCTCTGCTGGTGTCGCTTACTTACTCGCGCCAAAGGGTCGATCCACTAGGCTAGTAGGGTCAACCCCCACCAACGACCAGCCTTTTTTTGTATCCAAACGAAGTCAAGATTCAAGGCTGAAGTAGCCACTCTTTGCTTGGCCAGTAATATGTTTTGAACTTTAAGACATTTCAGTTTTAGGGGGCTCTATTTTGACCCATCAGCTAGGATCCGGGCAGCAGGGGAGGCTCTTTGACCATTTTGACCATTGAGGCATTCGATCACGTTCAGCTGTGCTGACATTTGGCGGAGACACTGCTGACGTGCGTCGGTTTAGAAACAATAGGATTCAGGATTCAAGTATATATAGCGGTTAGCTACCCGAAATCCTGTTGGCCCCTACGAGAAGTCGTGTGCGACGCATGGCAAAACCATTCTAGGATGGTACAGACCACTAAGTAATTATGCACCAGATGTTCAGCATCTAGATTGTGGAGGATGTGGTTCTACCGAGAAGGGACTGCAAGCAGCACTAGAAAAAAGAGATGTGGAAGCCAAGTTGAACAATGTGTTTCACCAGTTTCTGTTTGTTGCTTTCACATGGTTTACCCAATTGTTGCTTTCCCAAGCTTGCTTGCTTCATGTTCATCCCAGGATACAGAGACGCAGAGGTCCTCGACCAGTAGCACGATGTCTGCCACAACATCGTCAAACACAAGGCCCTTGACATCCCTTGACACATAGAGAAATAGTGTGCTTGAGGTTCTACTGTTGGGCATGGTGGTTGCCATTGGCTTGATTTCCTTTGTTATTTTGAGCATGTTCAGTTTTCTTTCAGATGTTTCGGTGTGTAGGTCCTCGACCAGTAGCACGATGTCTGCCACAACATCGTCAAACACAAGGCCCTTGACATCCCTTGACACATAGAGAAATTGTGTGCTTGAGGTTGTACTGTTGGGCATGGTGGTTGCCATTGGCTTGATTTCCTTTGTTATTTTGAGCATGTTCAGTTTTCTTTCAGATGTTTCGGTGTGTAGGTCCTCGACCAGTAGCACGATGTCTGCCACAACATCGTCAAACACAAGGCCCTTGACATTCCTTGACACAAAGAGTCAGCGTGCTTGAGGAACTTGAGGGTCTACTGTTGGGCATGGTGGCTGCCATTGGTATTTTTTTCTTGTTATTTTGGGTTTCTTCACTGACTTTGCCATTCCATGTTTTTCCCCGTAGGTCCTCGACCAGTAGCACGATGTCTGCCACAACATCTTCACGCACAAGGCCCGTGACATCCCTTGACACATAGACTCAGCGTGCTTGAGGAACTTCAGGGTCTACTGTTGGGCATGGTGGCTGCCATTATATGGCTGCAGCTCAAAATGTAAGGTCCCGATCCATACGCCGGACCCACAGGCGATCCATACCCCTGATCCATACTCCCGATCCATACCCTCGATCCATACCCTTTTGAAGAGATTGAATTCATTTGAGACCATTTGTGTAACTCCTTCGTTCCATACGTCCGGATCACCGCGTACCGATCCATACCTGTTTTTTGAGCCATAGCCATATGGTATAATTTTCTTGGATTTTCTTGTTATGTTGGGTTTCTTCACTGACTTTGCCATTCCATGTTTTTCCCCGTAGGTCCTCGACCAGTAGCACGATGTCTGCCACAACATCTTCAAACACAAGGCCCGTGACATCCCTTGACACATAGAGAAATAGTGTGCTTGAGGTTCTACTGTTGGGCATGGTGGTTGCCATTGGCTTGATTTCCTTTGCTATTTTGAGCATGTTCAGTTTTCTTTCAGATGTTTTGGTGTGTAGGTCCTCGACCAGTAGCACGATGTCTGCCACAACATCATCAAAGACAAGGCCTTTGACATCCTTTGACACATAGAGTCAGCATGCTTAAGGTCTAGTGTTGGGCATGGTGGTCACCATTGAGATGTTTTTTCCTTATTGGTATTTTACCAGTAGTACCACACAAGGCGGTGGCGGAAGTTTCAAAAATAGGAAACCTATAGGAGACTTTAAGATACCTGAAGATCTGATGCTCCAAAATGAGACCACTCTCAGGAAATCAGCGCCCTAACCTATGAACATCTTTGCCTGAAGTGTCTCTTGTACTGAGCCTGCCACGAAAAATGCATCTCTGCAGATCCTCGTCAAATGTCCCACGCCTGCCATCGTTTTGGAAAATGCTACAAAACCCACACGGTTGACTCACTTTTGACAAGGTGCAGAATCCCTTGCACCTGCCACACAAAACGATGCTTCAACATGCAAAAATGCACCCGAACCCATCAGTTTTTTACGATTTTCACTTCCAAATGTGCTTCGCGCCACAACGCCGTGCACTTTTTCGACATCTCAACTTCCAAAAGTGGTCCGAGGCTGACAGTNGTTTTTTACGATTTTCACTTCCAAATGTGCTTCGCGCCACAACGCCGTGCACTTTTTCGACATCTCAACTTCCAAAAGTGGTCCGAGGCTGACAGTTTTTAACACTTTTCACTTCCAAATGTGATTCGCGCCGCAGCGCCGTGAACTTTTTCGACATCTCAACTTCCAAGAGTGCTCCGAGACCGTCACTGTTTAACACTTTTTAGTTCCAAATGTGTTTCGCGCCACACCGGCGTGCAATTTTTCATCGCTCATCTGCCCATATGTCTCCGCACCCGCCGCTTTAGCGAGCCTACTTTTCGACCCTCCCGAGCCACAAAACATTGGAAAAACACAGTGTTTCGCGACTTTCCTACCTTTTTGCGCACCTGCATCTTCTCTCTTCTGACTTTCTCCCTATCTGATCGTCTCTTTTCTGACTTTCTTCCTGGCTGTTTGTCCATATCGTAGGAAGGTTTAGCTTCTAAACTTCTTTCGATCATGCTCACATTTCAATTTGGTTTTTCTCTCTGTAGGTCCTCGACCAGTAGCACGATGTCTGCCACAACATCGTCAAACACAAAACCCTTGACATCCCTTCACACAAAGAAAAAAGCGTGCTTGAGGGCATACTCAGTCTACTCTTGTGCATGGTGGTTGCCATTGGCTGGATGTCCCCTGTTCTTCTTTGTTTCTTCAATTTTCATGTAGGTGTTTCGGTGTGTAGGTCCTGGACCAGTAGCACGATGTCTGCCACAACATCGTCAAGCACAAGGCATTTGACATTCCTTGACACATTGAGTGCTTGAGGGTCTAGTGTTTAGCACGATGTCTGCCACAACATCATCAAACAAGGCCCTTGACATCCCTTGACACATTGAGTGCTTGAGGGTCTAGTGTTGGGCATCGTGGTTTTCAATTCGCATAATGTCCCTTGTTATCTGCAGCATGTTCACTTCTCAGTTCCATGTTTCTCCCTGTATGTCCTCGACCAGTAGCACGATGTCTGCCACAACATCTTCAAACACAAGGCCCTTGACATTCCTTGACACATAGAGTCAGCGTGCTTGAGGAACTTGTGGTTCTAGTGTTGGGCATGGTGGCTGCCATTGGCATGATGTCCCTTTGTTTTCTTTAGCATGCTCAGTCTTCACTTTGATGATTTGCCTTGTAGGTCCTCGACCAGTAGCACGATGTCTGCCACAACATCGTCAAAAACAAGGCCCTTGACATCCCTTGACACATGGAGTGCTTAAGGGGCTGCTGTTGGACATGGTGTCTGCCATTGGCATGATGTCTCTTGTTATCTTGAACATGTTCACTGTGCAGCTATTTTCTTGTTTTGTTGTGTTTCTTTACTTTGACATTCCATGTTTTTCCCTGTAGGTCCTCCACCAGTAGCACGATGTCTGCCACAACATCGTCAAACACAAGGCCCTTGACATCCCTTGACACCAGGGTGCTTCAGAGTCTAGTGTTGGGCATAGTAGCTGCCATTGAAATGATGTTTGGGGTTATTTTAGTATGTTCAGCTTTGAGTTTGATGTTTGTTCCTGTAGGTCCTCGACCAGTAGCACGATGTCTGCCACAACATCGTCAAACACAAGGCCCTTGACATCCCTTGATACATAGAGTGCCCAAGGGGCTGCTGTTGGGCATGGTGGCTACCATTCGCATGATGTCTCTTGTTATCTTGAGCATGTTCCCTTTGCAGTTATTTTCTTGTTTTTTGTGTTTCTTTACTTAGCCATTCCATGTTTTTCCCTGTAGGTCCTGGACCAGTAGCACGATGTTTGCCACAACATCGTCAAACACAAGGCCCTTGACATCCCTTGACACATAGAGTGCGCAAAGGGCTGCTGTTGGGCATGGTGGCTGCCATTCGCACCATGTCTCTTGTTATCTTGAGCATGTTCCCTTTCCAGTTATGTTCTTGTTTTTTTGTGTTTCTTTACTTTGACATTCCATGTTTTTCCCTGTAGGTCCTCTACCAGTAGCACGATGTCTGCCACAACATCGTCAAACACAAGGCCCTTGACATCCCTTGACACAAAGAGTCAGCGTGCTTGAGGAACTTGAGGGTCTACTGTTGGGCATGGTGGCTGCCATTGTTATTATTTTCTTGTTATGTTGGGTTTCTTCACTTTCTTGCCATTCCATGTTTTTCCCCGTAGGTCCTCGACCAGTAGCACGATGTCTGCCACAACATCTTCAAACACAAGGCCGGACATCCCTTGACACATAGACTCAGCGTGCTTGAAGAACTTCAGGGTCTACTGTGCATGGTGGCTGCCATTAGTTGGTATGATTATCCTGATCCTGTTATTTTGAGTTCTCTTCACTGACTTTTTCATTCCATGTTTCTCCCTGTAGGTCTTCGACCAGGAGCACGATGTCTGCCACAACATCGTCAAACACAAGGCCCTTGGCATTTCTGGACACATAGAGGAATACAGTGCGTGAGGGTATACTCAGTCTACTCTTGGGCATGGTGGTTTCCATTGGCATGATGTCCCCTGTTATTCTTAGTATGTTCAGTTTTCTTTCAGATGTTTCGGTGTGTAGGTCCTCGACCAGTAGCACGATGTCTGCCACAACATCGTCAAACACAAGGCCTCTGACATATATTGATACCTAGAGTCAGCGTCCTTTAGGCTCTGCTGTTGGGCATGGTGTTTCATGTGCTTTCCATTGGCTTGTTTTCCACTGTATTTTTTGGTATGTTCATGTTATTTAAAATTCAAAAGTTTCTTTGTGTAGGTCCTTGACCAGTAGCACGACGTCTGCCACAACATCGTCAAACACAAGGCCCTTGACATCCCTTGACACATAGAGTCAGCATGCTTAAGGTCTACTGTTGGGCATGGCGGTTGCCATTGGGATGTTTTTTCCTTATTGGTATTTTATCATGTTTTCTTTTCACTCTGGTTTTTCTCTCTTTAGGTCCTGGACCAGTAGCACGATGTCTGCCACAACATCGTCAAACACAAGGCCCTTGACATCCCTTGACACCAGAGTGCTTTAGGGTCTAGTGTTGGGCATGGTGGCTGCCATTGGCATGATGTCTCTTGTTATCTTGAGCATGTTCACTTTGCAGTTATTTTGTTGTTTTGTTGTGTTTCTTTGCTTTGCCATTCCATGTTTTTCCCTGTAGGTCCTCGACCAGTAGCACGATGCCTGCCACAACATCTTCAAACACAAAACCCGTGACGTCCCTTGACACATAGAGTGCTTAAGGGGCTGCTGTTGGACATGGTGGCTGCCATTGGCATGATGTCTCTTGCTATCTTGAACATGGTAACATGTTCACTNGACATGGTGGCTGCCATTGGCATGATGTCTCTTGCTATCTTGAACATGGTAACATGTTCACTTTGCAGTTATTTTCTTGTTTTGTTGTTTCTCTTTACTTTGCCATTCCATGTTTTCCCTGTAGGTCCTCGACCAGTAGCACGATGTCTGCCACAACATCGTCAAACACAAGGCCCTTGACATCCCTTGACACATAGAGTGCTTAAGGGGCTGCTGTTNTGTAGGTCCTCGACCAGTAGCACGATGTCTGCCACAACATCGTCAAACACAAGGCCCTTGACATCCCTTGACACATAGAGTGCTTAAGGGGCTGCTGTTGGACATGGTGGCTGCCATTGGCATGATGTCTCTTGCTATCTTGAACATGTTCACTTTGCAGTTATTTCTTGTTTTTTTTGTGTTTCTTTGCTTTGCCATTCCATGTTTTTCCCTGTAGCTCCTCCACCAGTAGCACGATGTCTGCCACAACCTCGTCAAACACAAGGCCCTTGACATTGCTTGACACAAAGAGTCAGCGTGCTTGAGGAACTTCAGGGTCTACTGCTGGGCATGGTGGCTGCCATAAACTTCAATGGTATGATTTTCGTGTTATTTTGGGTTTCTTCACTGACTTTGCCATTCCATGTAGGTCCTCGAGCAGTAGCACGATGTCTGCCACAACATCTTCAAACACAAGGCCCGTGACGTCCCTTGACACATAGACTCAGCATGCTTGAGGAACTTCAGGCTCTACTGTTGGGCATGGTGATGGCTGCCATTGATGGGCATGATTTTCTTGTTTTTTTGAGTTTCTTCACTGACTTTGCCATTCCATGTTTTTCCGGGTAGGTCCTCGACCAGTAGCACGATGTCTGCCACAACATCGTCAAAGACAAGGCCCTTGACATCCCTTGACACATAGAGTGCTTGAGGGGTTGCTGTCGGGCATGGTGGCTGCCATTGGCATGATGTCTCTTGTTATCTTGAGCATGTTCACTTTGCAGTGATTTCTTGTTTTGTTGTGTTTCTTTGCTTTGCCATTNGGGCATGGTGGCTGCCATTGGCATGATGTCTCTTGTTATCTTGAGCATGTTCACTTTGCAGTGATTTCTTGTTTTGTTGTGTTTCTTTGCTTTGCCATTCCATGTTTTTCCCTGTAGGTCCTCCACCAGTAGCACGATGTCCGCCACAACATCGTCAAACACAAGGCCCGTGACGTCCCTTGACACATAGACTCAGCGTGCTTGAGGAACTTGAGGGTCTACTGTTGGGCATGGTGATGGCTGCCATTGATGGGTATGATTTTCTTGTTCTTTTGGGTTTCTTCACTGACTTTGCCATTCCATGTTTTTCCCTGTAGGTCNCTGTTGGGCATGGTGATGGCTGCCATTGATGGGTATGATTTTCTTGTTCTTTTGGGTTTCTTCACTGACTTTGCCATTCCATGTTTTTCCCTGTAGGTCCTCGACCAGTAGCACGATGTCTGCCACAACATCTTCAANTCTTCACTGACTTTGCCATTCCATGTTTTTCCCTGTAGGTCCTCGACCAGTAGCACGATGTCTGCCACAACATCTTCAAACACAAGGCCCTTGACATCCTTGACACATAGAGTGCTTAAGGGGCTGCTGTTGGGCATGGTGGCTGCCATTGGCATGATGTCTCTTGTTATCTTGAACATGGTAACATGTTCACTTTGCAGTTATTTTCTTGTTTTGTTGTTTCTCTTTACTTTGCCATTCCATGTTTTTCCCTGTAGGTCCTCGACCAGTAGCACGATGTCTGCCACAACATCGTCAAACACAAGGCTCCTGACATCCCTTGACACATAGAGTGCTTAAGGGGCTGCTGTTGGACATGGTGGCTGCCATTGGCATGATGTCTCTTGCTATCTTGAACATGGTAACATGTTCANTAGAGTGCTTAAGGGGCTGCTGTTGGACATGGTGGCTGCCATTGGCATGATGTCTCTTGCTATCTTGAACATGGTAACATGTTCACTTTGCAGTTATTTCTTGTTTTGTTGTGTTTCTTTGCTTTGCCATTCCATGTTTTTCCCTGTAGGTCCTCAACCAGTAGCACAATGTCTGCCACAACATCTTCTAACACAAGGCCCGTGGCATCCCTTGACACATAGACTCAGCGTGCTTGAGGAACTTCAGGGTCTCTGTTGGGCATGGTGATGGCTGCCATTGATGGGTATGATTTTCTTGTTATTTTGAGTTTCTTCACTGACTTTGNACTTCAGGGTCTCTGTTGGGCATGGTGATGGCTGCCATTGATGGGTATGATTTTCTTGTTATTTTGAGTTTCTTCACTGACTTTGCCATTCCATGTTTTTCCCTGTAGGTCCTCGACCAGTAGCACGATGTCTGCCACAACATCGTCAACCACAAGGCTCTTGACATCCCTTGACACATAGAGTG
>BGPT01001818.1:92418-103560 GCA_003297045.1 Symbiodinium sp. clade C Y103 | reverse complement strand
GAATTCGTCTTCGGGAGGCAGGGCGTCTTCGGGGGGGAATTCGTCTTCGGGGCACGCGTCTGCGGAATTCGTCTTCGGGCAGCGGGGCGTCTTCGGGGGAATTCGTCTTCGGGGGCAAATGGGGGGAATTCGTCTGCGGAATTCGTCTTCGTCTGCGGGTGGAATCTCGATACCCGCGTAGCGCTTACAATGTATATATATACTGTATGTATAATGAATACATCTAGATACAGAGGTCAAATCACCAAGTTACACCTCTTGTGGCTCTTGGGCTCTTGGAGCAACCCTGATGAAAGTTTGGAATCGAAATCTGTCGTGCAAAGAAACCTCTCCTGTCCTCTTCTTGCATGGTAGGAGCATTCATCTAAATTGCCAATGCACTTTGATCAAACACCTGGAGTAAGTGAACTGAGGCAGCATGGCACCGCTACCCACACCTTTTTCCCGCATGAAATCAGAAGTGGGTGGCGCCTACTTAAAACATCCTGAATTCTGTGAGTTCGTTTCGGGACCTGTTCCGGCCATGATATATCCAGAAGACATCAGAAGACCTCATCGACAGAGCAGTTCATTGCCTGCATTCTGAAAGAGGCACCAGACAGATTTACGTGAAGTAGAAAAAGTTCTCGTCCTTGGTGGGTTCTCTCTGAACCTTCCGCTGCGATCTGAGTGATCTGAGTGGTTCCTTTTTCTCCAGTGGATCTCGCACGTGCAGAAAGCTGTTCAGTTCAGATGCAAAACTCAGACTCCGATTGGAGTGATTTGCCAGGCTGTCCTCAAGGCATGTCAAGTTCCCTCAAGGTCTGGCCAACTTTGGCAGATTCTCAAGACCTGAACTGAACTATTAGTCAACTAGTCCCTATCCTCAAGGAATGAACGCAGTCTGTGTTGTCAAAGACCTTGGACAACTCCAAACACGTTACTCTATGCAGTTGATAGACGGATAGACCGGCCCAATCGCACAAGTCCTCTGATTCGGTACCCCAAAACCTCCCATGTGCGTCTTCAGTATATCACCTTGTACTTTTGGGCTGAGATGGGCTGAGATTCCTAGCCACTAACAGCCCTTTACTGCACTAGTTGGCCATCCGTGACCAATCTCTCAGTCCTCCATGGCAATGTTCCAAAACGCATAGCCTCGAGGCCGTTCATGGACTGGTGCGGTCATGTAGGCCACTTCGGCCTGTCACGGGGAAACCACGGGTCTTAGGTACCAAAGGTGAGGGTTTCAACCCCAACATTTCAACAAACAAATCTGGGAGCAAAGAACACAGGATTTCGAGCCGGGTGTTCTTGACCAGAGTCATGTCAATGTGTGTTTCAATTCAATGCCCTTCAAGTTGGCTCAGGCAAAAGGTTCGAGAACAGAGGGTCTATGGAATCAGTGCAGAAATCCCACTGTTGATGCAAGAAAGCTCCACTTCTGTTCGGATCTCTCCAAGTCCCAAATTATGAACGAGAGGTGATTGTTTGCAAAGGATGAAGAAGCGGCAGTATCATGACAGACTGGGATACTACTCTTGAAAAAAAGTTCCGCTCTGACTGACCTTTGAAATTCCTAGAGTCTATTGGAGTGTCCCGCCAGATTTCCATGGTTTGTCGTCTTACACCCCAGCTGATCCACGCTTCATCTGATGCTTCATCCAAGCTGCTGTTTCTGGCCAAAAGAAGGCTGACTTTGGAGGACTTCCGAAACTGAATCCTCCAAGGAGGCTTTCAGTGCCGGTCGGAGCATGATAGGATGATACTTAGAGGCTCCAAACAATTCCAAAATAGATGCCTATGCCCGATAGATCCCTACAGGCTATAATCTCCTCCTATACTGGTCCTTAGTCCTTATATACCTTCTGTGACATGTCTGGCGATGCATCCCTGAATAAGTACCTCTGCTGTATGAATTCGTAGTGGAACAGCAGAGTTCTGGAACAACGAATTTCCGGTTTCAACATGTTTCAACCCATCCGGCACGATGAAAAAGTATGAAAAAATGTGGAAAATGTCAAGGAATTGCAGCCACCAACCACACTCTTAGAGCTGTCCTATGAGAAAGTGGCTTTGCGGTACCATGATGGGAACATTTCCTTGCAGTCTCAGCGTGGGATCATTGAAGTTGATGCTCCATCCGCTCAGAAATTGGGCTGCCCAGCTTCGCAGGTACTCCACGCCAGACATGCCTTCAGACAGCGCCTGCATGGCAGGTGCATAGGTCTCGTACAGCTGAACAGAGACCTCAGGGTCAGATCAATGGAGGGATCATACAAATGACTTAGACTTAGAAACACTTTAGAAACTTTGAAAGTATACTGCATACCATTGTATACCATTTATTACGGGGCTTCCTAGAGGTGGATGTGATGAAAAGGAGATCGTCTGACAAGCTGATACTCAGCTGAGCAGCTGATACTCATCTACAGTTCATGCCATGTCCAACAGTTCACTGATGATCGATTAAGTTGCAAGGAGTCTTTCAGCATGTGACCAGAAACGTCAGTGACCGCCACTGTCTTGAAGGAGCTGCAGGCTTTGACCTTTTATTATTGGATCAAATATCGAGTCCACAAATATCTGTCCAATCTAAAGGTCTTAAAGCCGGTCAAAATAATTCCCAATGTTTGAATATCAGTAGGATTCCTAGGCTCCTTATTTGTCAAGTCTTAGGAAACCATCCCATTCTTCAGGTACAAAGTTGCTTGTGAACTGTCATCTGCTACCAGTAGCACTGGTACCACTACCACCAGGGCAGGGGTCACCTCGCAGCCCAGCCACCAAGTCAAAGGTTCCCGGAGGCGCAGCTGCCCACATGTAGGCGTAGCCATTGCGACCCCGGTAATGGAACTCCGGATGATAGTCCTGGTGCTCTTCAGCCAACCCACCAGACGTTGCTTTCGAAAAAAGGGGGTGCAGTATGCTACAGTATACATATTAAATCATATTAATATGTACACATTCACACACTATGAGCACATTCCGCTTGGCAGCTTGCTCTCCACCTTCTATTCAGTCTAAGATTTGTTTCGGAGTCGTTGGTCCAAAGGCTGAATGGTGTTGAGTATCAAGAGGGGAGAAAACCCAGGGTGAAATCTCTCTGCGCGAGCTGCGTTCGTGCTGGTTTAGTCCAACTATGTCCAACAGTAGTATCATCTAGATCATCCAGCATCAAGGTGTCTTAGGGATCTGAGGCTATCCTAAAAGGGCTGCAAGTGGCACTTTGAAGTTGCAACGATCCGTTTAAACTTGCTGCACTTGAAAAGAAATCTAAGCTTCAGCACTATACTGAAAATATTCAGCGCTGAATGACATATACCGACATAGACAAATTGCATTAGCTACATCTTTCAGTCTGCAATAGTTAGAACATCCCAGGGACCGCATTGTTCAACAGCTGAATCTCCCGCCCCATATGATCGAATCTCCATAGGATGCTTCACGCCAAGTAGCAGGGGGATTCGAGTTGTTGAGGTAGCGATTGAAATCCGTCATGGTCGAAGCAAAGTATGTTTGGGGAGGTGCCATGGTCCTCAAGTCGCAGTCAACGGTCGCCTGTCGGATTCAAAATTACAGCATCAAATTTTAAAAAATGGATGGTTTAGTATCCAAAACAACCTATTTTTGTGTGGGGAAATAACATTCCCTTCATTTCCCTTCTTGATTTTTGTGAGCCATGAATATGTCTGGCAATCGAAATGCACAATACAAGAGTCCAAAAAATGAAATTCAAAAGATCAACAAATATGCGCATCTAAAGACCCGCGTCTTATCCATATCCAGTTGCCAAGAAAGATGTATATACTGTATATACCATAAAGCCTTGTAAGGGTCACAAGGGTCACGCAAAAAAGAGGTGAAACTATGACTAGACAAAGGCTGGCTGTCACTAAATACCCTGCAGCTTTCGCGGCAGCTGACATGTCAACAACAAGCTCTAAGCACTTCGAGCTGAAGACGTTCCATTCAGACTTGACATCATCATTGCCTCGAGTGGCTTGGCCCCGGTCAAAGAATAAAAATATATAAAAATATCATGCAAAGATCAAGCCTGAAAAGGAAGACGCCGCTAGCTGCAAAATGATTGACCTAGTTGCCACACCAAACACCCAAATGTGATACCAGAATTTGCACGGAAAGGTTCTCCTTTGGTGACTTGTCAGAAAGGGTGTTGTACGGCACTTGATTGATCAATGTGTTTTATCTAACTTTTGCAGAGCTACCCTCAAGGTCCCAATCGAAACCATCGAATGGCATTGGCAACGCTTGATTCCAGTCGTGCCAAGCTTGAAACCACTCGGCACCAGTGAAGGCGGTATCAGGATGTGGCGCGTCCCAGCCCCCAATGGTGATCAGATGTGCCGTGGGAAGATTCTTCGCAAGGATCTTTTGGCGAACTTTGGCCACACAGTCCAGGTCTGGGATGGGTCCCTTAATCTTAGGTCCATCATCTTTCACCAGGTTCGTGCTGAACCAGAAGACCACATTCACGCCCCTCTCCACAGCTTGAAGGGTTTGCGTCTCATTGCAGGCTCCCCAGTTTTGCCAGGCAGCAATGATGGGGCCGGCGGGCAAGAATTTCTGGGCGTTCGCCGGCGCCAAAGCCACGAATGCCAAGGCCCAGGAGGCGCAGGAGGCGCAGGAGGCCCAGGAGGCCAGAAAAGTCATGGCGAGCAAATCCGGCCACACTGAACAGCGAGAATCCATGGATCCAAAGGCCGCGCATGATGTGCAGATTTGTGCGAAGAACCCTTGCATTTCGTCAACAGTGGTCAGCCCCTTGCATTTCATCCACGGTGGTCACGAGTTTGTTACCTTTCTGACATAGATGACATCTGATACAGCTATGTACCGAAAACCCAGCACCTTCAAAGCCGGCACTTTTTCGCGGACTCGCGGCAGCATCGCTGGCATTTACTGGTTCCGAGCTCTCAGAAAGCGCAATGCTTCCGGTGTCTCCTGCATGTTGCTGCTGGCCATGCTGCCAGTATTCGCATCCTGCTTTGAGGAGTCTTGGAAGTACATGACAGCAGCAATCACCAATATGACCTGCACGGCTTGGATCGATGCTACTCCGTTCTGGGAGAATGAGGTGATATCTACACATATGTATGCATGCATATATATATATATATATATATGTATATATACCTGTGTGTGTGTGCGTGGAAAAGCTCAATAGATTAGATGTTTGCCGATGGAGATAAGGGCTTAGCCTTTCATATTCTATGTTGTGTTAATGTCCCAGAGGATCATTTGCAAGAACTTATCCATTTCATGAGCAAGATCTCACTCAATCCTCGGCAAAGCAAATTTGGAAGAAATCTCCCCAGAGGGGATTCTGATAGGGTAATCCCATGATCTATTTCAATTTGCCTCTGGTGATCTCTGGTGTATTTATCACTGTGGAGATTTGAGGTAGAGTTGAAAGAAGATACCATTGCTTTTCCATCCATCAGGTTTGTAGTGCATTACCCGGAAACAACCAACTCTTGGCATCTGCGGTAACCAGAGTTGAAATCATAGCGTGATCAAAATTATGTATGTCTGTAAAAATCTATAAATGACTGCAGTAAATGACTGCAGTAAATGACTGCAGTAAACGACTGATGCTCGTCGTTGTCAGCACAGTCAGAAACTGACTGTTGGCGTTTTTCCATGAATACACCAACAGTTCAACAACAGTCATTCTTATTTTCCCCAAAAATTCAGCACCAGCTGCAGTGAAAATCGATAATTCCTCCAACAATATATCAAAATCAACTGGAATCGCTCGATGAATTCCTCAAGAATTCCAGTGATTCCCAAGCCCAACCCACAGTCTACCGGCCAAAACCACCAGGAATCCCCACAATCGCCACCAAAATGGCGACACACACTACCATGGTCCACTTCCTGGCCACCATCAGTCCAAAAATGGTGGATTTAACGTAACAAAATTGAGAAAGTGGAGTTCATGGGATAGCATTGATAGAATGGGAATAAAAGGGGATCATATGGGATATATCATGATATACCTATAACTATAACCAACTTGATATGATATGTGGGTGTGTGTTTTTTCTCTTGCCACCAAATCAATGGCGAAGATGATATACAAACCATACCAGACCATGGGATGGAATACCCTGCATAGTCACTGGGTGTCAGTATGGAGGGGCTGATCTTCAAAGTGACTAAAATATCTGGTCTTGTAGAGCTTCAACTTAATTCCGCACTAATGTGATGGCTGAAGCCATCAATAACTTCTTAGAGCAAGTAGTGCATGGCCAGCTTCATTCACTTCTCAGCCTGGCTAGCTGCAACTTGTCCATGTGCTTAAAACACTGAAAGGGTACCTCCACTGCTTGTGGTCGCAAGTTTTGATCGTGGAACTGCTAGTTGTTTGGTGTGTATTTTCCCTTCCTAGTGGCATTTATGTCCAAAGTTGGATGGCTTATGTTGATTAATTGATATTAATTGATATTAATTGTCCTAAAACTACCAGCCATGTGTGATCTTAATTCCGTATTTTTGTCACTTGTCATTTTCCCTCGAACAAAAACTCCTGCAAAGTGGGCCTGCCCCCTGTCGCTCTCATCTCCAAGCCGCCCCCCGCCTCCGGGTGTTCCCATGCGCAAGTACCGAGGTCATGGTGGAAGTGCTGGGCCAGCTGAGGCCACTTTCCTGAGATCGGGATCTTATGGAAATCTTTAGGGGAAATTGGTTGGACTGTTATTGGGATTTAGATCAAGATTTCCATAGGAAGAGATGTTCATCATTTCAGATCTATTTTTGGGGGATGTTTTGGGATTGTGTAATGATAATGTCATGGCATTTGATGCTTGGGATGCTTTTTCTTCTGGTGATCTATGGCTTTAGGGTGGTGACATTTGTGGGAATTTAGGGGGTTGTCAATGTGTTCATGGGATTCTTATTGGATTTTCTGAACACTGATTTCATGGGATTGCAGAAGATGTTCAGGGGATTCAACGCGAATATGTGATGGGATTAGATGGAGAGCGTGTCGGGTCTACTTAGAGATGTTTATGGAAATGTTGGGGGATCTTTACGGAATTGGATGAGATCTTGATTCGATGTTGCATGATCACGGGTTTTGCAAGGGATGTTTCGGGAATGTTTCGGGATAAATTTCATTGAATGTGTTGAAGAATTTCCTAAGTGGCTCTAAGTCGAAGTTGCTAATGGGATTGTGTGCCCTATTCTGGTGCCCCGTGCATCGCCAGCCGCAGCTGCAGCAACAAAGAGTACATCCCTGGTGGTTTCAACCTCCTTGACAAATAGCAGGCATCGTCATCCCAGTAGGATGGATAACAACAAACACTTGAAGTCAACCACTTTTGAAATCATGATCATGATGATGATGATGATGATGATGATGATGATGATGATGATGATCATCATCATCATCATGATCATCAACATCAACATCATCATCATCATCATCATCATCATCATCATCATCATCATCATCATGATCATCAACATCATCATCATCATCATCATCATCATCATCATCATCATCAAATCATCATCATCATCAAATCATCATCATTCAAAGCAATCATACCCTCTTGTCATTCAGCAATATTTGCAGCAAGTCATCCCCAAATTACCAACATTTGCCGAAATCAGCAGTCATCCCGCGAATCTCCAAGGCTCAAAGCTGGACATCTCCAAGTTCACACCGGCCCTGTCACCAGTGCAGGAAGATCACGACTGAATGGTAGAGGGAAAAAAAAAGGATTCATCCGAACGAAAATAAGAATACCCATAGCATGTTTGATCTTTGACAGGGTGTGTGGCCCCCCCCCCTTTTTAGATCGCCCTAACAATTTGGGTTTGTCCCAAAATTGGGCGATGAAAAATGAGATATATATATATGATGATCTCTGCCATGGGATGGAATAGGGTTCCAAAACTAGAGATGCCCTCTGGTAAACTAACATAACTATGGAAAATCACATTTTTTAATGGGAAAATCAACTATTTCTATGGCAATTTTCAATAGCAAACGGTTGGTTTACCAGAGGGTAAATCCATTTGATCCAGTTAGTTTCACCCTTCAGATTTCCCTTTCAAAGGCTGGGCATAGCCTAGCTCCAGGAAAATCCAGAAGCACAACAAAGGTTCGAAGATGTTCCAAGAACGTGCTGCAGAGCCCTTGCAATATGGTGGTGGGTCAAAACCTTGCACCCCTGCTGCACATCCCAGCAATGAACAAAGCGGTCTTTCGTGGGATGTTCGTTAGTCCAACATTGGATTTATGTGAATTCTTGATAATTCTTGGCTGTTCAATGCATTGCACCTTGTTACATACAGTAACGAGTTCATGGATGTCCGCCACCCAGGTTTTTCTGTGGAAGATACGCTGCAGCCAGGTAACATCGACGGTCGCCCCTTGGCCTGGACAGTGGTAGTGGTGCTTTACAGCCATGGATGATCGATGGATGATCAGTAAATCAACCATGACCCTTTGCGCCTCCAGGAGGTTGTTCAGCAAATCAGTCGCCTCGGCAGATATTGCGAGGTGCAAGTCTTTCCAGAGAGGAGGGGTGAGATAGTGGTCAAGGTCAGATAGTGGTCCCCATATGGGTAGAAATCGATGTGCAAAATTTCCCCTATTTCGTCCATCTGTTACTGCTTTTGGAGAGCTTGATTCGATCAACCAATGGTCCCACAAGTATCTGCCCATCCCTATCATGAAATGTCCATTTAGGGTATATATGTTAATTCCCGGTGCTTAGTTACAGATACGACCACCAATTCTCTGGCCGAAATTCAATCTTGTTGCTGGCTTAATCAGCTTGATCTCGGTAAACTCCGTCAACCCCACGATGTTTTCTTCGCAACTTGCTGGTCATTTTCCACACCGTTGGGCCGCCCTTGGATCCCTTGGGCCGCCCTTGGGCCTCCGCACGATCTGTGCCGCCTTCCTCACTGGCGTGGCGCTGCTGCACAGCAACTCCCACTGTTCCTCCGAGGCGAAGTCCGGCCGCAAGGCCTTCTCCGGGAAGTCGAATTTCCCGGCGCTCGCACCACCTGGAGCGAGCGCCAGCATATCACTGATGCCTAACAAAAATTCCCCAAGATAGAAATGTATAGATATGCAAAATATTTGCAAAATCCTATTAAAATGGTGATCAATGACTTTTCTCGATCCTTTTTTGGAGGATTTTTATTTGGGATGATATGGGATGATAATTCATGGGATGATATGCTGGTATTGCCAATATAACTGGATACCAGATACCTGGATACATATATGAGGGGGGAGTACCGACAAAAACTGGGATAATTGATGGGATTATAATGTGGGATCATAACATGGGATGATATGGATAGGGCACCACAGCGTTTTGGAAAGGTTGGAGAATGGGAACTAGGGATGGAGATTGAATACTCTTGTTTGGATGAAATGCTGTAATCAATTGTTCTGTCGAAGAATGGATGTTTCTCTCTGCCTGCTGGCCAGTTCAGCAGTCTGATGCAGTTCAGCGAGACAAGTTCATCTTGACACATGCTATATCCACATCCACATCAAATTCAACATAGAGGCAAAAAACGACCTCTAATCTCTGGAAGATCATTTTCCGCACTTGAAGATGGCCCATAAATATAGGTTCCATCTTAAATTGGCTGTATCTCCCCCATAAACCCCCTATAGATGGAGGGTAAATTTGGCGCATCTCCCCATATCTCCCCCATTCATCTGGCCTGTGCGTTTCAACGCGAGTACATGGGCACTACGTGCCATGACCATCCGGGCATCTTGTGCTACTCCGGGCCCGCCCTGCACGAGGATTGGAGAAAACTGAGGATGGCTCAAACAATTCTTGGCTCCCGACCCCCCCCTTCCCACCAAAACAAAAACAGCCAGTTCTGGATTTACGGTGTCAGACTGTATAGTTCAAAGCATGGAATTTTGCTGCGGGGGTCAGAACTTCGGAGCTGTAGCAATATGAACACACTGACTGAGGATTCATCTACCATCATTTACCAATGCAGGATATGATCGATATTTATGAGAAGAAAACCGATAACAATTGAACAACCAATAACAAAGCTAGGAATTGCTCCACAAGTAACCATCAGGATATATGATATTGGGATGATAAGACCACAGTTACCATAGGGATGTAGCCAACGCTTGTTGGAATGTCCGAAGGTCTAAGAAAGCAAAAATCAAAATATCAAGAGAGGTCCGACACTGAACCGATCCACATGGGGATACTAGCGACCATGCTTGGTGGATCAAGAAATTCGGGGAATGGCCCTACAAAATCCTACAAAGCTGGGGTTCCCCCTTTTAAGACGGAGCTTGATGCGGTGTATTCTCAGGACGCATACCTATCCGTGTTTGTCGCAAAATGGGGCAATTGCAAAATACCAATCTTGGGATGATATCCTCATCTACCGTTTCTTCATGTTCTATCCATCTGTCAGTTTCCCAAATTTATGGTGCTTTCATCTCTCAACTACCTCACCAGACTACACCAGTCCAAGTGCCTCCACGGTGATGTAGACGTCACCCACCTCCAAGAAGAGTTTCTTCACGGAATCCGCATCTCGGGCAGCCACGATGTCCTGAAGGGTTTGAAGGATTGGCACAACCTGCAAGGCAAAACTGGTACCATTTATGGTTGAAATATGTTCGAAGGAAGTTTAGAAGCTAAACCTTCCGACAATATGGACAGATGGAAAAAGCACAGCCATGAAGAAAGTCAGAAGATGAAGCAAGTCAGAAGAGAAGAGATGCAGGTGCGCGAAAAGGTAGGAAAGTCGCGAAACACTGTGTTTTTCCAATGTTTTGTGGCTCCGGAGGGTCGAGAAGTAGGCTCGCTAAAGCGGCGGGTGCGGAGACATCTCGGCAGATGACAGATGAAAAATTGCACGCCGTTGTGGCGCGAAGCACATTTGGAAGTAAAAAGTGTTAAAAACTGTCATGCTCGGAGCACTTTTGGAAGTTTCGATGTGGAAAAAGTGCACGGCGTTGTGGCGCGAAGCACATTTGGAAGTAAAAAGTGTTAAAAACTGTCATGCTCGGAGTACTTTTGGAAGTTGAGATGTCGAAAAAGTGCACGGCGCTGTGGCGCGAAGCACATTTGGAAGTAAAAAGTGTTAAAAACTGTCATCCTCGGAGCACTTTTGGAAGTT
>BGPT01001818.1:33809-90931 GCA_003297045.1 Symbiodinium sp. clade C Y103 | reverse complement strand
AGATAGATAGATAGATAGAGGAGGAAAGAGATAGACAGACAGATGGATGGATGAACGAATGGAAAAAAATTGAAAGCTAGACCGTGTAATCGAAGGAAGTTTAGAAGCTACTCAAGTTCCTACGAAGCCGTCAGCTGCACACTCAACGTTCCATTTTNGAAAGTCTCGCAGATTTGCTTTGTTTCGGAATGTTACACGACAACTACAATTACAACTACAAGAGCTACAACTACAACTTCAACTACATGACAACTACAGCTACAAGTAGTCGGTTACTCCGTTCGTCAATTAGTCGGTTAGTCCGTTANAACTACAACTTCAACTACATGACAACTACAGCTACAAGTAGTCGGTTACTCCGTTCGTCAATTAGTCGGTTAGTCCGTTAGTCAGTTAGTCAGTTAGTCGGCTAGTCAGTTAGTCACTTAGTCAGTTAGTCAGTTAGTTAGTTAGTTAGTTAGTTAGTTAGTTAGTCAATCAGTCAGTCAGTTCGTCAGTTAGTCAGTTAGTTAGGCAGGCAGATAGATAGACAGATAGATAGGCCGACGCTCCAACCACCTTTTGATCCATCAGTGGATCTGCTCTGCCATCCATGACTCACAACAACGAGCCTCTCCTATAGGTTTCCTATTTTTGAAACTTCCGCCACCGCCTTGTGCGGTACTACTGGTAGTAGTAGTAGTAGTAGTCGTCGTCGTCGTCGTCGTCGTCGTCGTCGTCGTCGTGGTAGTAGTAGTAGTAGTAGTAGTAGCAGTAGTAGTAGTAGTAGGTAGTAGTAGTAGTAGTAGTAGTAGTAGTAGTAGTAGTAGTAGTAGTAGTAGTAGTAGTAGTAGTAGTAGTAGTAGTAGTAGGAGTAGGAGTAGGAGTANTAGTAGTAGTAGTAGTAGTAGTAGTAGTAGTAGTAGTAGTAGTAGTAGTAGTAGTAGTAGTAGTAGTAGTAGTAGTAGTAGGAGTAGGAGTAGGAGTAGAAGTAGTAGTAGTAGTAGTAGTAGTAGTAGTAGTAGTAGTAGTAGTAGTAGTAGTAGTAGTAGTAGTAGTAGTAGTAGTAGTAGTAGTAGCGGCCCAGGGTTAGAGAGTTGGTTGTAACAGTTGTAACCCTGGCCTCGGGCCCAGGGTTTGAGAGTTAGTTGTAACTAGTTGTAACCCTGGCCCCGGGCCCAGGGTTAGAGAGTTAGTTGTAACTAGTTGTAACCCTGGCCCCGGGCCCAGGGTTAGAGAGTTAGTTGTAACTAGTTGCAGCTAGTTGGAGAGTTGGTTACAACTAGTTGCTAACTAGTTCCGGAATTAGTTACGCACGTCCTCTTTGGTACAAAGATGATTGCCTTATTTTTTGGCCAAGTGAGTTTTTGCAAAAGCCTTTTGCAAAAAAGTGGAACTGCCTCTCACCTTTCNGCACGTCCTCTTTGGTACAAAGATGATTGCCTTATTTTTTGGCCAAGTGAGTTTTTGCAAAAGCCTTTTGCAAAAAAGTGGAACTGCCTCTCACCTTTCTCGTAAATGAGAACTTGTTCCAAGAAATGGTTTGCCTTATTCTTCTTGACTGTACGTCTTGCTCTATTTGTGCAAAACCATTTGAAATCAAAACTGGACAGTCAAATTTGTCGACATGACACATTCACACACATGTATTGTGTGTTGGTTGGTTCACACTCCCATTGTTTCACACATGTATTGTGTGTTGGGTTTAACATGTCTTGGCACGCAACACAAACAACAAAACCTTTAAACAACAAACGGTACTGTTTGAATCTTTGTGGCCGTGCCGATCCATCAAGTGGGCAACATTCCCACTGAAATCAGCATAGGGTCAGTGAAAAATANTTTAAACAACAAACGGTACTGTTTGAATCTTTGTGGCCGTGCCGATCCATCAAGTGGGCAACATTCCCACTGAAATCAGCATAGGGTCAGTGAAAAATAGGTGCCGTAGTTGCATGCGACGGCGTGGTACCCCTTCAGACAGGGGCTCTGTTGCGACCTCCAGTTATATTGTGCTTGGATCTCATTCACTTCAGTCAAGATCTTGTGGACCACTTCTTTCATTTTGCTGCGGTGTATTGACAGGTATCAGTTTGATATTTTGGTTGCTTCTGCCTTTTTCGGATGAGTGATTCTTCGTCAGACACCACTCACGAGGCCATTTTGCACGGCTTGATTAGATCCCACCGTGCTCTGGCAAGACAGGTAGATCAACTCCAACGCAGTCTTCAGTTGATTCAGGTCCAACTTGACACTATCCAGGCGCTTTTGCAGCAACAGTTGAGCGCGCAGCCCTTAGCTTCTGCGGCAGTTCATGCAGCCAACCCCACTGTCACAGTTGAAGAAGGGGATGACATCCACTTCGTTTTTGACCTTGACCCCGACAATGCAGAATCCTGACCAGTCAACCTTGGTTGCCGCTGACCCGCCAGACCTTTTGGCCATGCCCGGAGCTCCAAATGATTTGTTTGGGGTAGAGCCGGATTTGGATCTTGGTTTGGAGACAGACTCTGTTGCTTATTCACCTTCATGTTCACATGGTTTTGCACATGATGAGGAGCAGAGTTGGGAAACGTGCCCAGTTTTATTGCAAGAGGTTGAAATCCCATCTGAAGCCGTCTTGGAAAAATGCTGGTTGAATCTTCCACCAAAGCATGACATTCAGTTGCCTTGGGAAAAAGGTATGTGGAAACATGTTTTTGACGGTGGTTTTCAGTCCTGGCCTGCAGCTGACAGAAGTGTGCACCGTCCAGCTTTTGCTTGCGCCCCAGTTTTTCAAGAGGAGTCAGCAGAACCCGTGCAGAAGAAAGTGAAGGTTGCTGCAGACAAGAAACACTGGAAACAGGTCGTCACTAGTCTGGATGTTATGACATGGTCAGAACAGCAGGACGCCAGGTTGGACACTGCCATCAAAAGGTGGTACGATGTGGTTCTTCGATTCCCTCCGGGAGTGGCCATTAGAGACCAACTTTCACTCCTTCCCAATTTGGCAGATCAGTTGCGTGCTGTGAGAGATATTTTCTCAGTGAAAGCTCCATCTACTTTGATTAAACGTGCCAATTCTCTACAAAGGTTTTTGGGCTTTCTTGACAACAATGGCATCGCCTTCCCCGGGACAGAGGGGGATCTTTACCGATTCTTTTGCTTGGAGAGAAACTCAGGCTGCCCAGCCAGCCGCTTGCAGGCTGTGGTAGAATCCATAAGATTCACAAACCACGTCCTGGGTGTTGAGAACCTGGCCCAGGATCTTCTCTCGAAGAGGGTGGTGGGGGCTTCGAAATTTAGTGCCCCAGGGGTTAGGAGACAAGCATCTCCCTTCACGGTAGCCGAACTTGTTTCTTTGCATACGGTGTTGCAAGATGCTGGAGGTGATGTATGGGATAGATGCATGTCGGGCTCTGCCCTTTGCGCCGTCTACAGCCGCTCCCGTTGGGGAGACCTGCAGAACGCTGAGGAGATGATTGGTGACCCTGATGTCTGGAACCCAGCCTTCATCGAGTTCACTGTGCGTGAGCACAAAACGAAGCGTGCAGGGGCCTGGGCAGAGGGCTATCTGCCTGCTGTCGCCTTGGCGCAAGGTGTGACTTCGGACAACTGGGGTAGCACTTGGTTTGCTGTGCGCTCACAACTTGGTGCAGATGTTTCCCAGGGTTTCCCCATCATGCCTGCTCCGAACTCTGACGGTGAACCCACCAAAAGACCCTTGACCACTTCAGAAGCCGGCAATTGGATTAGACTTTTGTTGGAACGTATGGGACACAATTTGGATGGCAGACGTATTACTTCACACTCATGCAAAAGCACGACGTTGTCTTATGCAGCCAAATATGGCCNGGACACAATTTGGATGGCAGACGTATTACTTCACACTCATGCAAAAGCACGACGTTGTCTTATGCAGCCAAATATGGCCTTGAGATCAGTGTGCGTGAGTTGTTGGGTGGACACGTAAGTCATTACAAGTCAGTGCTGTGTTACAGTCGAGATGGACTTGCTGAACCTCTACGACAGTTGGCATGGGTACTGCAATCCATCCGTGACCAGTGGTTTTTTCCAGATGCTTCCAGATCTGGCCGTTTTGCCAATGCCTGCAAAGTTGAAGTTGACACCAACTTGGAGGCTGTGGGTGGTGAGATGGCCACGAAGCGGTCGAGTGAAGAGCCTGTTGAAGGACGTGCAAAGTCAGCCCAAAAGGCTGGTGTGGAGGCTGCCGGGTTGAAGACCCAAGTCGATTGCGTTGANGAAGCGGTCGAGTGAAGAGCCTGTTGAAGGACGTGCAAAGTCAGCCCAAAAGGCTGGTGTGGAGGCTGCCGGGTTGAAGACCCAAGTCGATTGCGTTGAGTTGGAGTCGAGCGATGAGGAGCACATTGACACTGACTCATCTTCAGACGAGGAGGCATGCAGTGAAGGTAGGGTGACCAGACTGGTCCGAGCACCTACCGCCCCTCAGGGAACTTCGCTGGTACAGCATCAGAAGTCGCGCATGCTTCATCTCTTTGAGGATGGCTATCAAAATGTTTTCATGTGTGGTCGCAGGACTAGCAAGTCTTACAAGCCGCCAGACCAACTCAGATGGGACNCGCATGCTTCATCTCTTTGAGGATGGCTATCAAAATGTTTTCATGTGTGGTCGCAGGACTAGCAAGTCTTACAAGCCGCCAGACCAACTCAGATGGGACACTCCTTGTTGTGGGAGATGTTGGCAAGCTGCAAAGACAAAGCTTGAGTCNTCGCAGGACTAGCAAGTCTTACAAGCCGCCAGACCAACTCAGATGGGACACTCCTTGTTGTGGGAGATGTTGGCAAGCTGCAAAGACAAAGCTTGAGTCCAGGTTGGTGCCAGCATGATGCATCGGCCGTACATGGATCTATTAGCTTGGAAAAAATTTGCAACTGGTGGGCAGGTATGCTCAGTGTCAGTTGTGGAATCACGTTTGATCGTTTTGTGATCACGAAACATGTTGTGCACAATCAAGAGTGCACATGTCAAGCATGCAGTGACACTTCGTTCTTTGTCATGCTATGGTTCAAGTCCACGGTAGTGTGGCACACATATCAAGGAAGCATGTCCCTTGAAGGTCAACTTGTTTGCTGTTGTCAAAGCTTTTTTGGAAATAGTCATAACATTTGAAAGGTTTGACAGCTTGCGGATTGGTCATTGCAAATTTCTTGAATCAGCTTCGTGAGGTCGCTTCAGTTGCAGCAACAGTGAAATTTTTGTGCATTTGAAACTCAAACACGGTTCTTACATGCATGAGGCTTAAAGGTTTCTCTTTTTCACGTAGTTCACTGATCGTAATGGCCTTGGTGGATTCAGAGAGCGCCTTTGAAAAGCGTTGTGAACAGCTGCAACCTGGATTGGCGGCAAAAGCTAAGGCGCAGAACTTGAACACCTTTTCCACTTTTGCTTTCTCAGCAGGTTCTCCACAGAACCAAGTATCAGATGCAGAAATCACCAAGCTGGCTNAAAGCTAAGGCGCAGAACTTGAACACCTTTTCCACTTTTGCTTTCTCAGCAGGTTCTCCACAGAACCAAGTATCAGATGCAGAAATCACCAAGCTGGCTGAGTCGTTGTATAGAAACCCCACTTTGGGTGACATTGCCACAGTTCGTAGACTGCACTTTGAAGCATGCACATACTTGCTCAATGACATGAAGACGAACGCCGCAAACTCAGATGCGTCAGAACCGGTCAAGAAACTGCCATTCATAGAAAAGCAGACCAGATTAGAAGCTCAGAAAAGGCGCATCACGGGACTTTTGCACAAACCCGATCAACAGCCAGCCCATAGTTTGATTGACTTGGCATTTCATATAGTGGAGACTGGTGCATTGACTTACATAGGTCCAAGCAAGTGCCATTCCAGGGACATGGAGATACAGGCCGAGTCAAAGCAGAAGTCAAAGCAAATCATCACCTTGGAGCAGGGATCCCTCAGGTCGTCAACTGCCACGAGCTTACAGGATGTGGACACTTCGACAGAGCTGCGTTTATTTTTTGCCATGCAACGCAGACACCTTGCTTTTGAGCTTGTTGGTTTGCTTTCTTGGGAGCCCTGTCAGATTTGGCTTGATAAGCTGATGGGGTCGTTGATTGCATGAGCATGCGCATCAAGGTCCTGGTTTGAGCCTCACTCAGATTTTGAGAGCCGATAGGGAAATATTCAACCTTATGGCAGCTGAGTTCACTGGCAGTCTCGTTGCAGAAGCAGGTAAGGACNGGTTTGAGCCTCACTCAGATTTTGAGAGCCGATAGGGAAATATTCAACCTTATGGCAGCTGAGTTCACTGGCAGTCTCGTTGCAGAAGCAGGTAAGGACCCACCACTAGATGCCTTGTTCAACAGATTGATGCACGATCCAAGAGTCAATGTTCATTTGATTGCAATGCCAAAACCGCATCCAGGGACGACCAATCCAGGTCCCAGGACTCCGAAGCGTGATTTTGACCAAGTCGGCGGCAAAGGTGGTAATCCGAAGAGGCCACGTCCGAATGACAAGGAGCCTGCAAAGATCCCTGACGAATTGAAAGGTTTGAAACTCAAAACTGCTGACGGCAAACCCATGTGTTGGCATTTCAATTTGGCCAAGTCATGCAACAATCCGGTCAAGAATGGTAGATGCAAGTTTGGTTTCCATTCATGCATGAAATGCGGAAAGCCCAAGCATGGAGCGGCGTCCTGCCACTCTGGTACCTCGTGACAAGCAGGGCAGGTTGCTCAGGAGGCGCCCACTCCGAGCAATCTCAACAAAGATTTGGGCACAGTTTTGGAACATTCTTTGCATGAAGATTNCCTCGTGACAAGCAGGGCAGGTTGCTCAGGAGGCGCCCACTCCGAGCAATCTCAACAAAGATTTGGGCACAGTTTTGGAACATTCTTTGCATGAAGATTCAAAGACCAAGGAAATGTCAAATTTTTCATTTGATGTCGATGCCAAGGCGGAAAATTTTTCACATGACGGCAGCTGCACACAACATAAGGATGTTGGTTTGGTTGTCGAAATTTTTTCTGGTACATGTCGGTTGAGCAAAGCCTGTCGAAAGCTTGGTTTGCGTGCTCTTCCAGTTGACAAGGACCCCAGGCGGGCTGAGAATTGCGTGGTAGGAAACTATGACCTCACAGACTCTCAACAGTTTCAGACTCTTGTGGATGTTCTTCATGCGGAACGTTTTTCATTGGTGCATGCCCACTGTGCCCCTAGCTGTGGGACCGCTTCAAGAGCCAGAGGCCGAAAGGTTAAAGGTGTACCAATGCACATGCAACCACAACCGTTGAGAAGCGATGACAGACCGGACGGTTTGGAGAACCTTACTGCTACAGAGAGGCAGCGTGTTGAAAGTGCCAATCTATCCTACGAAGCAACAGTAAAGTTGGTCTTGATGCTCGTGGAGTGGGGAGTTTCAGTATCCATTGAAAACCCGGCAAATTCACTTTTCTGGAAAACCTCTTGGGTGCTGAACTTATTTTCTCAAATTCCCCAAGGCCATGACACCATACTTGACAACTGCATGCATGGTGGTGAAAGAGATAAAGCTTCGAGGTTTTGGTCTTTTAACCCACTGGAACCCACAGTCAATATGCTGCAGAGTTTGGGGTTGCGTTGTGATGGGAGCCACTCCCATAAATCATGGCGTCCAACAGTAGTGAACGGGAGAATCACCTACCCCACTAAAGAGGAGGCAGCTTACCCAGATGTGCTGTGCGAAAGATTGGCTTCCATTTTTCTGCATTGGGCCAAAGTCCGGGGCTTGGCAGCACCTTCCAACTTGCTTGAGCAGTTAGCTGAGACTTCTGATGCAGGAAAACGTCAATTATTCACACAGCAACCCAGGTCCCAAACGCTGAAACCGGCTATTTCCGAGTTTGGTTTCTATGTACACGTTGCCTTGCCAGTTTGCCAGGGCAACATCCAAGCAGTAACCAAAACCATGCCAAAGGGCACCAGACCAATTTCTCGTTTTGTGCACGGGGGTTTTTCCAGAGAAGCTTTCCTGGCGCAACATGGTTCAGAATCATATGTTCAAGAGTCTTTGCAGACCGGTGCTGATTTTGAAGAGGTTGTGCTAGGTGTCCCTAGGGATCCGTTGCAATTCTTGAAAGCGGCTGTGGAGCTTGGGCACCCAAGGGGCCATTTGGTGCGCATCAATTCTGACCTGGAGCAAGCAGTGGAGGCCAACATAGACTGGCCCGATCATAGGCTGTGTGCACACCGTGCAAAAGTTTTCAAAACTTGGTTGCAGAAAGCTTGTGAGTTGAAAGAACAAGAAGCCAGTTTGCACGATGCNGCCCGATCATAGGCTGTGTGCACACCGTGCAAAAGTTTTCAAAACTTGGTTGCAGAAAGCTTGTGAGTTGAAAGAACAAGAAGCCAGTTTGCACGATGCCATGCCTCCGCACTTGCGCAAAATACTGGGGAAGAAGAAACTGCTGCTATGGAAGCACATACTGGTCAGCTTGGGTTACAAAGATGCAAAAATCATTGATGAGGTCATCAGTGGTTTCCAGATGACAGGTTGGGCAAATGAGAGCGGTGTCTTCGACAGGCGTGTGCGCAGCGCTGGCATGACGGTTGAGCAGCTGTCTGGCATGGCACTAGGTTTGAACGCTGCTGTTGTGGGAGCTTTGAAAAAGGCTCCATGGACAGAGCTGGACCAGAAAGCGCTTGAGGAGACCAAAGCTGAAGTTGAGAAAGGTTGGTTGGCCGAGTGCGCACAGGTCGACCTGAAAAAGCATTTTNGCCCGATCATAGGCTGTGTGCACACCGTGCAAAAGTTTTCAAAACTTGGTTGCAGAAAGCTTGTGAGTTGAAAGAACAAGAAGCCAGTTTGCACGATGCTATGCCTCCGCATTTGCGCAAAATACTAGGGAAGAAGAAACTGCTGCTATGGAAGCACATACTGGTCAGCTTGGGTTACAAAGATGCAAAAATCATTGACGAGGTCATCAGTGGTTTCCAGATGACAGGTTGGGCAAATGAGAGCGGTGTCTTCGACAGGCGTGTGCGCAGTGCTGGCATGACGGTCGAGCAGCTGTCTGGCATGGCACTAGGTTTGAACGCTGCTGTTGTGGGAGCTTTGAAGAAGGCTCCATGGACAGAGCTGGACCAGAAAGCGCTTGAGGAGACCAAAGCTGAAGTTGAGAAAGGCTGGTTGGCCGAGTGCGCACAGGTCGACCTGAAAAAGCATTTTGTTGCCAAACGTTTTGCAATTTCTCAGAAAGGCAAACTGCGTCTCATAGACGACTTCACAGTGTGCGGAGTCAACAACACCGTTGGCCTGCCTGAAAAGTTGAGGGTTGAGTCCGTTGACCAGATAGTTGCAATGGTGCTGAGCATGATGCAGCGTCCCCACAGCCAAAAACGCTGGCCCTTGATTGGAAGGACGTTTGACCTCAAGAGTGCTTATAAGCAATTTGGCGTCAGTGTGACGGAGATGGAAAGGCTAAAGATTGCGTGCAAGGCTGGACCTGACACGGTCAGTTTCTATGACGTTTTGGCTTTACCATTCGGAGCTACTGCCAGCGTGGTGGCTTTTTTGAGGATTGCAGCTTCATTGGCATATATTGGAACTTGCGGTTTGCTCATTTGCTGGTCATCCTTCTTCGATGACTATACAGTGGTATCCCCTTCTTCGCTTGCTGACAACACCAGGTTTTACGTTGAGTCCCTCCTGAGACTCCTCGGGATAGACTTTGCTTCGGAAGGTGACAAAGCTCCGGAGTTTGGCGAGGTCTTCAAGACGCTGGGGTTGCAGTTTGACTTGAGTGGGATCGAGACTGGCAGCTTTGAGTTGGGTCACACTGAGACCCGCAGAAAGGAACTGCTTGATACCATAAGATGCTTGTTGGCTGATGATGCGCCTGCGGTGAGAGTCAAAGAGTTGGAAAAGTTGCATGGCCGCTTGGTGTGGTTCAACACTTTCATCTTTGGCCGTACCTTGAAAGCTGCAGTGTCTGTGATTTCCAAACATGCGCGGGCAGTGGGTCCGACGGTGGATGTCCAGGGTGAGTTGAAAGATTCTTTGGTAGTGCTTCATGCGGAGTTGGCCAAAGATGAACCCGTAAAGGTATCACCTTCAGTCACCGATGCTTGGATAATTTTCACAGATGGTGCCTATGAACCCGATGGAGAAATCAAAGCCTCTGTTGGGGGTTTGCTTGTGAGTCCGCAGGGCTTGGTGGTCGAGTGCTTCGGACTGGAGCTGTGCTCCACTTTGCTTGAGGAGTTCTTGGAAAATAGCAAACACCCGATATACGAGCTAGAGATATTTCCTGCCTTGATTGCTCTAAAAACCTGGGGTGATAGGCTGAAAGGGTCTCAAGTAGTCTTTTACTTAGACAATGATGCAGCTCGCAGTGCCCTTGTCAGAGCTGATGGTGCCACAGAGTTGTCCCAATGTTTGCTCCGTCAATTTGTTGGAATGGAAAAAGATCTAGGCATACTGCCGTGGTTCAGCCGGGTGCCCAGCGCCAGCAATCCCGCAGATGACGCTTCCCGTCTTGTCTTCAATGTCCCCTGGCTCATAGGTGTCCCAAGGTCCAACGTCTTGCTTCCAGCTAGATTGGCGGAGTGGGGGATGATGCGATAGCTGCAAGCAAGAGCAGCACAAAAGCATGAAACCTGAAAGTGTGGTTTGACAATCGTCGTGTCGAAGCAGAACCACCTTGCAGTCGGATGTAGTCCGATGTTTCGAACATTCCCCACTTCGAGATACGATCGTATGGCGAGAAAAATGGCTGGCCGACCAAAGTCGTTCCATGTCCAACTTTTTCATTTCACTGCATGTGCAATTGTTGTTTTTTCCAGTTGTGCTTGTGTTTTCACTTGCGGGTCAACGTGACCACTGCGCACGTATCGCGTTTTATATATATATATATGAACAAGGTTGGTGTTGTCCCTGATATAGTTAATATGACGCATATGACGCATATACGCGTATGCGAACTTGAACCTTCCACAACAACAGGCAAGGTCAAAGGTGTTGGCTCACTGTTCCACGTCTCATGTAGGTCACAAAATAAAACTAGTTGCTAACTAGTTGCTGAGTTGCTGAGCATAGTTCAGGGTTAGGGTTGAACCCCAACCCCAACCCACCCCAGCCGACCCAACCTCCCATGGCTCTACTGGGTGCACTTTGGCACGGATCTAATCGGCCCGGGCAGTTATTCTATTTAGTGCGCAAAGAACAACCAACCGATCCAGAGCAAGAACAGAAGCAAAGGAGAGCAGAAAGGGGAAGGCAGGAGGAGAGGGGAAGGAGGAGAAGGGAAGAGGGGGGAAAGCTATGTAATTCCCAGTGAGCAGAGATATAGAGTCAAAGTTTAATAGTTGACAGTTGTCGATACAGTCTTTCTTTCGATTCCATACTTGCTAGATGAGGGTAAGTAGGTTCCCTCTGCAACTCTTCATCACTTATTGCTTCAGCCGCTCTTCTTTTTACTGGCTTCACGCTTAGCCTACAGTCTGTACAGATGGGCGTAGCCCCCTTCGCCAACCAGGTTATCTGAGCACTTCTGATTGTATGGTCATAATGCGCCCATTGCCTTCCTGGCTCAAATTGAGTGGGAAATTCCCATCTCGACTTGTTTTCATTCTGGAAGGACTTGCATTGGCACTATGTGCGTTTTCCTTTACCTTTCGGCGTCCTTGATCTGGCCTTCGAGCTCCCTCTTGGAGAGCGTTGCGAACTGCTTGCGGCACCTTGAGTTGAGCTGGTTCTGAGACTGGCAGCCTTTCGACCCGCCTCTGCTCTTTTTGCGTAATTCTCTAACGATTCTTGTGTGAATGGATTCGGGATTCCATCTGATAGCCAGAATTCAGGGAACTGTTCTCTAAATTCTCGCAGCCATATCTGCGGGTCTATTGACTCTCTGACCTCATTCATTGTCTGTGGAGTCTCTCCTTGATAATCTTGCCACTTTATTCCTCGGAGGCATTCCTCAAGGTCCCCTCTAGATGCCCTTTGTATTTCTTGTAATCTAATGAGAATATGTGGGTAGTTCTGTCACTGAAGTATCTCTTACTTCCGAACTCTCGCAGGACGCGCATTATTTCAGGTTCTACTTGGGAGGCAGGGAAACCATATCCCCTATAGTCATGATTGTTAAAGGCATTGTCTCTCATGGCTATAGGGTTGCTTGCCATCCAAAAGGGAAGCACTTTTTCGGCTATCCCTTGCTCATTTATGTACGGCAGCCTAATTTCCAGCTTCGCACTTGGAGCAGTCAATGGCCTAGCCAGGTTATTGCCAACGTTTGGCGAGAGCCATCCTCCTGTGTATAATCTTTGGACGAGCCTACTTGCTTCCGGTATGATGGCTTGTAACTCCTCAGCTGGGGGTTGGTGTCCCCTAGCGCTATAGAGGGTTAACAATGTACTTTTGTCATCAAAGACAGCATTGTCTTTGACTTTTTGTTCTTCTTTCCGTTCATGCGGAAATAATCGACTAACTTCTCTCTGCACTTCTGGTAGTAAGCTCATAGGGAAGTGTACATTGAAATCTGTGGAGGGAAGCTTAAGTGTGGTGTCATGTTGACGTAACAGAGCTGTGAGTATTCCGTCTATGGAGTCCGGATGCACTCTGTGCCGTCTGCCTTGCTTCTTCCCTAGAAGATGCTCANGACGTAACAGAGCTGTGAGTATTCCGTCTATGGAGTCCGGATGCACTCTGTGCCGTCTGCCTTGCTTCTTCCCTAGAAGATGCTCATATCCCTTCAGGATGGCCATGTGAAGGGATGATTCCCAAAACGATGCTGAAGCCAAGAGTTTCCATGTTGGGTGTTCCCGTCGTATGGGGTGATCTTCACCTATGAAGCTAAACACTTTGGTGAGAAGTCGCGCTGCTACAGAGGCTGTCGCCTGTTGGCATTCCCATGCCTTCCAAATTGTTTGTTCGTATATATCTGTTCTTCCGACCATCCACTTGCAATCCAATCAACTATGTGGCAGCATACGGCTAGTTTCCATGCTTGGCTTAGGCTAGTTAAATTCAATTGAAGGCGAGCTAGTGGGTATTCAGGAGACACTGTTGCTAACAGATCCAGTGACAGAGCCTTTGGGGCTTCACCCCTTCCTAATTTGGCCTGATACACTGATAAGGCATAATTGATGATAGCATCCTCAGCTGCCTTCCATTCAACCTCTTTGGAGNGGCTTCACCCCTTCCTAATTTGGCCTGATACACTGATAAGGCATAATTGATGATAGCATCCTCAGCTGCCTTCCATTCAACCTCTTTGGAGAGGACTGCGCTAGTAGCTTCTTCATTGGTACCAGGCTCTATACTGTCCTGGTTAGTCTTGGCCAAGGCGGAGTCTACCGTTGAGGATTGGGTTCTATCTATATGTGGTTTCGGCTGTGACGTCGGCTTATTTATTCCTATCTGCAGGTTTCTGGGAATGGGCGTACGTAATCTACGGTGGACTAGTAGGTCCTCCGGTCTGTTGTGCACTGGATTCTCTCTCCATGCGTCATAGAAGAAGTATTTTAGCAGCGCCCAGACTTCCATATTGGATATGAGCGCCGGGTTGAATACAAATTTCGAGACTACATGTTGGAGATTCCATCCTTCTTTTCGGGGGGAAAGGTGGAACTCGGCTGCTAGTAGGCATCATAAGAGCCCAGTGGTGTACTCCTAACAGCCCAGACGCTTCCATTGTACTGCTGGCTACTTGATATGAGATGGGTGAGTCCTCAGCCACAGTGAGTGAGGTTAGGAAGAGCAGCAGCCCGATTGGGTGGGTCGTATCCAATCCCCTTAATGCTGGGTTGTAGCCACTACCCCATACAGAGAGGGGTGGAAGTTGCTGCTCGTGCGGCCGGCCTCCGGGACGGCGGCACCATGAGCCTGTTAAGGTTCTCTTTGCTACCTCTTTTGCTAGGTTGTGGATTTCACCTTGTTGTTTCCCACGGATAGCCGACACAGCTTCCAGGAATGCTATGGATAAATCATTTGGCGTTCTCCACTGGTGCCGTGCTCTAAGCCCCATGTACGCTTCATTGNTTCCCACGGATAGCCGACACAGCTTCCAGGAATGCTATGGATAAATCATTTGGCGTTCTCCACTGGTGCCGTGCTCTAAGCCCCATGTACGCTTCATTGAGTCGTTCCCGTAGCCTTACCTGTTCCTGGTCATTTGGGTTTTCGAGGCCTCCTTTACCTTGATTATTATCACCCATTAATACTTGCAGGCACTGCTGTTTTGGGAGCGTTGTTGTAAAGATTCCTTTGATTTCGCCATGTTGTTGCGCTTCATCTTGGAAGCTAATGCTACTTTGTTCTACATNGCAGGCACTGCTGTTTTGGGAGCGTTGTTGTAAAGATTCCTTTGATTTCGCCATGTTGTTGCGCTTCATCTTGGAAGCTAATGCTACTTTGTTCTACATAATCCTCTCCTCTGGCTTCTCAGCATGGGCGCTGGCCAACTTCCCGACTCCTTCGCAGAAGAGATTGTAATGCCTGGAAAGGAAAGTCCCCAAGTTGTTGGCAATCATGAGGATCACAATGTGGATCAGTTCAGCCTGTGCATCACCAATGATGCAAGGTTCTTGTGGTAGAACTTTGGACTAACTTTATCCTATTCATCCACGCAGGATAATCCCTAGCATCCCTCACTCCACTTGTTGCTCCTTTTGCCTCTTCACTCTCGGCTTTCTGTTCCTTTTCCAGGTACTCATCAATGTCATCCCTTTCTCTCTCCTTGAATCTTGCATTGGAGACATCGGGATCACTGTTTGCACCTCCCATCTTCTCATCCTTATCCTCATCAAAGTCTTTTCCTGCTTCCTCATTGAGAGCCTCATCATCATCCAGATCTTCTTCCTTGACGTGCTCCCATGCCTCTTTCACATGATCACGTACGTCATCTTGATCAGGATCATCATCAGGGGAACATTCACCTCCCGTAGGGATAGTTTTCTTCTTTCGCCATCCGTGACTGATGAGCTTTCCATTGCACACAAAACAGAGCGACATCATGTCGTGCGTTTCAGACAAACATGCTGTGCACAATCGATGACTCGCCCTTTGCGGCTTGTAAATCAGTGCAATCAGATACACTGCTTCATTCCACTTTGGATGCCCAGGAAAGAGACGTGTTTTCGTTTTGTGAAGCTCTTGGATCTCCACAAGCTTCTCGACAGTCTCAGATGCCTCTCTTTGGTTCTGCTGGATTGTCTCGTCCATGATCCTTTCGAGCTTTTCAATCCTAGCCACTGTCTTTGCGTTATCAACCGATAACACCATCTAGGCCTCTCCATTCTTGACCATCAATCGTCTGAACACTCCCCGGGTCTCCTCATTCCACACGGCGTCAAACGCCGAAAAGGGGATTTCCCGTTGTACCAACAACGATTGTTTGATGCGATTGAAGAATGGAACAAGGAGAAGAACAGGGAGACGCAACGGCCTCAATGGGCGACTCATTCTACACCAGCCCATATTCTTGGCAATTGTGGATACTCCCGTTCCAGCTCAGTTTCAGAAAGGATCCTCAGGTACACGAGCCGCTGATGCCAAGAGTGCTGCGACACCATCGTCGTCGTCAGCAACAAGGGTGACAACAAGTACGGTTCGACCTCCAGCACCACCACCACCATCCAGGGCACTTGGTGCCGAACCTAAGTCCGCTCCTGCCAAGGGAGGAAAGAAAGGAAAGGGAAGCCGACCGAACAGGGCTATCATGCAGAGCAACAAGATCAAGCACCATGGCGGCGTGAAGAACGACACTGGAGCGGCGGAGGAGGCCGCAGTGATTGGAGCGCTCGTGATTGGCACGGTGGGAGTAGACGTTAATGCGGAATCGATTCATCGACCTCTGCATAGGTCCTCTGCTTTGATTGATGCCTGCAATCATTGCTCATAAAGTCCTTCCTTGTTGACTTTCACCAATCCTGAGAGGAACCTGAGCCGGCTAATTTAATGCCACAAATGTGTCCGATACTGCAAGCTTTTGATTGGCGTAATTCGCATGACAACGGTCTCACAATGTCCAATTGGATGGGGATGTACAATCCTAATCTATCCAACATTTTCAAGTTTTGCACGTAACGGTGATGGGGAAAGCGTTACTCATACTGAGGGCGTGGGCTCCTGATCCCATTGCATGGTAGTGATGTCGGCTTCAACGGAGAGGCATCATATTTTCCATTGCTACATGCGTGCCATAGTTTTGTGTAGGATGTAGTGAGCAAGCCGTGTACATTGCGTAGCCTGAATGTAAGATATCGAACAACCAATTCGGTTTTCTGAGAATTCAACAAATGAACATACCTGCATTTTTTTTTTGGGACCTTCCCTGCGCTAACTCTGCGACTGACTTCAGGAAGATGTCAGTCGTGGGGGGTGCGAATGATGTCTAGACGGGAACATAGTCCCAACTAGTCATGTATCATAGCTGTTCGGGAAGGGGCCAACCATCGGTAAAACCTCATGTGCAAATGCCTGATGGTTTGGCTCAAGACCCCATGATTGCAGGCGCCATAGGAAAATAACGCGTCAGCCATAAGCTTTGCCGCCGTTGCACAACTTGGAAACTGGAGCTAACCTTCGGGAATTAGCTGTTCACATATTTCAACGGTAAACACATATGGAAACCTTTGCTTCCACATTTTGTTTTTAGATTTCAATCCAACAAATTTCAAACAAATTACTTGTGTTGAGATTCTTTGGATGATAATAGGTTGTGCAGGTGATTGGAATAAGACTCGGATTGGAACTACCACCGTGATGATGGTTGCATCAACGTTTCAGATGCCCATGATTCTTTTCGGCTGGTTGGGAACAATTCCGATCTCCGATGCGGAAAACATTGCCCGCAAACGGAAAAATGCAGATTATTTTTTGCCTGCACGCACATTGCATGCGGAAAAAAACAAACAAACCCGACACAAAAGTCAATTTGAGATGTTTTAACAGGAACGAACAATCTATGGGAAGGCCATCTTATACAAATGCGATATCAATGACATAATGCGAGAAAAGGGGTTATGGCAACGACATTTGAAACCTTTTGGCTTGATGCGCTGCCTTTCGGACACAACCTCCCGAAATTGATGTAGGTTTATGTACGATTGGGAAAACATGTTGATGGAGTAGCCGCATCCGCACCTCTGTTGTTGCTGCAGGGTTTATTCATTTGCCAATGGTGTGAACCAATTGGGAGGATTGTCAAGACCGAACATGTTGTTGAAACAGATGAAATGCTATTGCTAGGATGGGTGGTGGTGTTTCGCAGTACACCTATTGGCTCTCCAACTCTGGGTCGACGAAGTGAAACCAATGCACAAGGAAAGTCTTGTTCGTGTCACTCAGTTAATTTTTCGTGCATCAACTAACATGCTGTAGAAAATGTTGGTGATCACTCCTGCTGGAAGGCGATGGACCCTATTCACGAGGCGGTTGCTTGTGGCAAAACATTTTGTCCAGAGATGCTGGTTTATTTCTTGTACATGCCCATATGATGTTGTGATCATAGATGTACACATGCAGTACATGTATATGATGCGTGTATATGTATGTGGATGTCAATATGTATATCTAGATGAAAATGTAGACGTAGATATAAATATAGATGTAGGTGCATACTTATACGTATACGTACTGTATACCTAAAAGGATCAGAATCATATAGGTATCGGTGTAAGAATAGGTATAGGTATGGGTATATATGGGTATGAGTCTGGGTAAAGGTATATGTATAGGTAGAGGTATATGTATAGGTATAACATAGTGTATGTGTAAGGGCTTTAAAACATTCCGTGTGTAAAAATTTCTCTGCGCAAAGACATCTGTGTGTTTTAACAACTTTTGCGTGTAAAAAAACTTCTGAGTGTAGGAAACACAAACAAATACAAGCACCCGCCTTTCTCAGAGAAATGGATGTCAAGAATGTAATGAGACGGCAAAACACAGAGGTCTCAAGAAACAAAAACTAAGAAGGAGAGATCAAAATTGAGGGTTGTCAATGCAAGGGATGCCGAGAAACAGGGATCGGCAAATATACAGAAAAAAAACTGTCCATGGCTGGAATGTTCCGAGAAAAAGGTGTCCAAAAAATGTCAACAGAAAGAGGTCCCAGGAGAAACAGATGCAAGAGGAAGAAATCACAATGAAAACAGGCTCAAGAGACAGGAGATGTCAAGACAAAAGGCCTCCTGCAGCATTGCCAAGAGAAAACAATTTTGACAGAAAGAGGTCTCAAGAAATGTCAAGAGAAAAGGATAGAAAAAAAATATGGAGAAAACTTGTCAAGAGAATGGGATGTCGAGAGAAAAAAATGCCGAGAGGGCTCAAGAAAAGGAGATGGCCAGGCTGGTACGCGACGAACCAAGCAGCAAAGCCGATCACCAGGAACGCCTTCCAAATCGTCCTCCTGCATGCTATACCCTCCAGTAATCAGACATGCTAGCTGCGAGAATTCCCAAAAAGAAGTCTTAATGAACACGTCTTATGCAAAAATCGTGTCTTTGCAACACTTGCACAGCTCGCATGTTGAACAAGCCTGTGTCCTCCAAAAGTCTTTGCAGCTCCACTTCAGCTTGGTCAATCCATGCTGCTCCTCCACAGTGGCATTGTGGAACCTTCCAATCTCCCGCGGCCTTTTGGAGTGCCGCAAAAGGGAGGCCAAGAAAGGGATGTCAAAGGAAAGCAGCTGAAGACACAATGATGGCAAGAGACAGCAGGGATATCAGGCGTCGAGCTTCAGAACTGCCAAGAACCAAAGATCTCAAGGGAAAACCGAATCAATATATAGAAACTGGAGACCAGACAGGATGTCAAGAGAAAGACGTGTCGAGACAGAGGCTGTGGCACCAGAAGGGCTGTCAAGAGAAAGGGATGTCAAGAAAAGGATATCAAGAAAGTTGAAGCAGACTGCGGTTTTGGCAATGTGGTTTCGTTCCTATAGGCTTTCCCTTTTGCTTGTAGGCGTCCTCCCTCTCGCCACCAGGCTTGCCCGGGCTCTACTTGTACGAAGTTTTGGAAAATGGCACAATAATACAATACTGTAATGATGAATATTTTTGTGTAAGTAATTGTGTTAGGGTAATCTGCGAATATTTTTGTACATATATGTATATATATATATGCATGTGTAAATGATTATATATAGGGAAAAAAAAATATACACACATGTTGATGCTGATTTGGCATTTATTGTAAAAGAGGTGCGGCTCAGCACCAGCTGCCAGTGTTTGAACGTCGACATTGGGAGCACAGGAGGAAGGTGAAGAGCTCGAAGATCTGCCGGAAGCAGAGAAGGAGGCTTCTTCAGCCTTCAGCACAGTTTCGAACATGCTGGCAGAACAGATTGCTTTCAAGCAACGTCATGAGAAGCGTTAAGATTCTGCCAGGGTTCAAAACAAATTGTATATTTGCATTCCAAGTTGGGCATTCAACTTCAATGTTATGTTCAACTTGCTTGGTGAAATCTCTGTGCTAAGACAAATGCACAATTGTCTGAATTGTGCAAAACATTCCAGACAACTCTTTCGGTTGATTGTGATTGTGAACAGAAGTGCAGAGTTTATTCATGATTCGAAATCACCTCACGCGTGTCCACGACTTTGTGCAGGTAGACCCGTTCCGGTGTGCCCACATCCAGAGAGAGGTCAATGGCAATATATTCATGGGAGTTGTGGAGGACATCGAGCAAGGCACAATAACCAAGGAGAGAATCTCGACTTCATATGTTACAGAAGATGAGGTGGCACTCGACCGCTTTGAACTGTGACGAGTATGTTGCATCTTGACCTGGGCTGAGGACTTTACCGAATCAAGTACGACGATGGCGAATTGGAACCTAGCCAGCAGCAAGTCGGTAATGCGTTGTCATCTTTCTTTGACCGCCGTGCTGAGGAACATCTCACCCCAGAACAGGTCAAAGAGATGATGATCGTGGGCGATGATCAGGACACCAAGTGATACATACGATTTGCTTTCCCATGCAGTATGTGCTTCAAAATGTTGTTCGTTGTAGGAGGACGTGCTTCAAGAGGAGGAGGAGGAGATCGAAGATACGATCATGGTCTGCTTGGCAGTTGATTGTTTGGCACATCAGTTGCAGCCAGTTATTCAGCTGAAGCTGATACATTGAAGGCAAAGCCAGCCGCGAGGGCGAAGGCAGCTGCCAAAGCCAAGGTGAAAGAGACAAGGAAGGCTTGATCTGGTAGCAGTATTTTTCTTATTTTCCTGCCTTCCGCGAAGGTAAGAAAGGTCCAGACACACAGTTGAAACAGACACACACACGTGACTGTTTCTCTTGATTTCGGTGTTGCAGGCGTCAGCAAAGCCCAAGGCAAAGGCAGGCGCAAAAGCCAAAGCAAAGGCCAAGGTGAGGCCCTTCCAAGTGCTGAAAGTCATCTTGCCGTTCCAATGGATTGCTTTTATTTTTCCATGAAACGAACCTTTCAGTTACTGAGGCACAGCCCAAACCCAAGGCTAAAGCGAAAGCTCAGGCCAGATTTCAATTTTAGCAGTGTTTTTGGCTGAGGGGCTCAAATTTTGCAAAATGATGGGGCATGACCAAGTGAGACAATCAAATGGTAATGACGTGCCTGTGTTTCCTTGTAATAGAGTGCTAGTGCAAAGCCAAGAGCTTGTTTGGAGCGCTGCACCAGTTGTTTTTTTGCCCGTCGCCATTCATCCAGAATCTCTCTCTCTCTCTCGAGACTGGGCACCGCGGTGCTTAGAAGAATGTGATGTGATCGATGTCGAGTGGAGGAGCAAACTCCAGCCCTCCAGGAAGTGCTGGACATGCGCCTGCCAAGCATTACGGGTCGAAAGATGGAGAAGGTCACTCCAAACACAGCGTATCTGCTGAAAGCCAGTATGCTCAGTATGCCTTGGAGCAGGAGAATCGTCGTTTAAGCGGGGAGATCCGCACAAGGACTCCAACCTCAAGAATATTGTCTTTTTGAAATGGACACGTGCTTTGTCATTGGAACTAACTATTAGTTGACCATAGTAGGACAATTCAAGTGGACATTATTGGATGAATAATCCGAGAGATGTGCAAGGACTTTTGGTTTCACAAAGGTTTCATGTCACATCTGTAGCCTCAGGAATTTGGACATGGAGCGACTGCAACGAGAGGCTGTTTCCCTTCGTGAACAAATCCAGGAAGAGCAACGTCGTCGACGAAGCCGTGTTTCTGACCTCCAGGAACAACTGCAAAGACTTGAAGGTAAGGATGAAACGGAAAAAGGTCAGGTTTAAGATCGTCATGGGCTAAGACTATATATAGATACATACATGCATACGTGCATGACATACATAATACAAATATATGGATATGAGTACAGCTAGATCTAGATATAGTCTTGTTTGTTGTAAAACATATGCACAGACAAACACACACACACATATATATATATATAAAATAAATGAATATTCCGTATTCACACTCACACATACTTATCTAGTTGTCAAATTGTTTTCAGTTGAACACGGAGTGCGTATGCTTTTGTGGATTCAGGAGTAGCTAAAACAATCCGGGCACCGTTGCAGGTCAGAACAGGCAGCTGCAGGTCCAACTTTCACAAGCCCAGCTTCAGAATACTTCGAAAGTATCAGATGCGACAGCTTTGAAACGTGAAGTCGTTGCAAAGACAATGGAGCTTGAGAAGCTTGCGAGAGAATTTCAGCAGTCAAAATCAGATCTGTTTTTGAGAGTTCACTCTGTTTCTGATAGCCTACTCCAAATGTCGCGGGATGTGCGGGACATGACAAGGGAAGCCTCACGCTCCGAAAAGATCTCAAGTCCTGTAGCAAATCCCTCGCCAATGGACACGCTCCTGGACACGGGCATGTTGGACACAGTGGCCACGAAGCATTTGCTGCATCGACTCCAGCACCTGCGACCCAGTTTGCTTCTCTGGGAGTTGATGATGAAACTCTCCAAGCCTTGAAGCGAAGACTTCAATCCCTGGGCGATGTGTTGGTCTTTACCAGCGACAAATTTGATGCGTGTTGCGCATCTGGGCACAGCATTCCACCTGGAGCTGTGCGAGTGCGACCTCGACGATGTGACCATGTATTTCTGGTTGAATGCTTAATGCCATACTGGGTGGAAGGTTTATGCCCTGTTTGCAGGTGCAGCTTTGCCTACAGCCGAGACAATGATGAGAACGACAGGTGCTCGTCTGTTTCCACCAGTGTCTCGCAGCGGGCAAATGTCCTTTCTCTCAGGCACGAAACGCGGCACGATGGCCTTGAAAAGGTGGACACACTCCGAGAGATGGCGGCCTCGCTGAACTTCCGAGGCCCAAAAGTCCTGCGCAGGGGACAGCGAAGTCATGTCAGCGATGCATCTGGTGGCCCTGGTGGCATCGAACATGGCGTGGCTGGCAGCTTCGGTGATCGTGAGGCTCGTGATGCTCGTGAGGGTCGGCTTCGATCTCCCTCTCGCTCTGGCACCGGTCCACCGGAGTTTCTGGCTCTTTGAGTAGAACATCTTCAGGCCGGGATCGACCACTATGTGTCGCAAGAACCCAGACCGCTGTGCCACTGTGCTTGTTTGAAAACACGAAGAGACGAAGAGCAAGAACTTGGCGGACCCATTGCAATTCTGTACTGGCCAACTCTCCCAACTCTCTCAACTCTCAAACATGAGGGCAAAGTAGGGCAAATTGTCTTGGATCGAAGCACTTGAAGATGACGGCTGGATGGATCAATATGGATCATGACTGTTCAAAAGTGCTATTTGTAAATAGTATGTATGTGCTTCTCAGTGGTAAAAGATGTGTGACATGGTGCCACAGAGGATCAGTGTCCATGATCTTGACGCAGTTTCAAAAAAGTCTGCAGGGTGGAACCAGACGGGTATGCCCGTAAACAACTGCTGAAGGGGGTTTGCACTGCTAAACTTTGTAGTGTACGCATTGAAGTATTTGCATTTCGAGCATTATGAGTCCATGTTTGCTTCTTGAATCTTTCGTCATATTCACTCTTTCATCAGCTTCGTCGTGCACTTGCGGAGACAAGCGCAACGCCGACAGGCACTTTCATTTCAGGTATCTCTTGTCTTTGTACTCAACTTCAATGCAGGCTAAAGCAAAAGCCAAAGCAAAAGCGAAGGCGAAGGCGGTCGAATCTTGGCAGACTTTAATGATCAAAAATGGGTAGCTTTACCAGCCACATGAAAGTTTATGATTCATGATGACTTTTACAATGGTGTGCGTCGATGTAATGCAAGTGCCCAAAGTGCCCAATGTGCCCAAAGTGCACAATGTCGACAAAGTGCACAAAGTGCACAAAGTGCTCATATCTGTAACCAAGATCAAGAAGCCATCGAAGCCATCGAAGCCCTCGAAGGGATCGAAGGCATCGAAGGCATCGAAACCATCAAAACGGTCTGGCGCTTTTGCCGTGAGTGTCACAAACCTGGTGTCTTGAGGGCAGCATAGGCCAGATCTGCTGAGGTGAGCGATGGAATGTGAGCAAGGTGTCCAGGGGAGAGCAGGCGAGCAAAGCAAAATTCCAAAACTGTTTTCCTCGGAAGTCCTCGAAGATCTCTTCCACGGCAGGCTTCATTGGCTGCCGTTGGGCACTTCTGCTCTGAGGAGACTCGGCAGTGCAAATCACCCTCACTTTGGTGTTGGGGAATTTTTAGCATTTCTCTTTTTCTAAGTTTTTGCCCACAGTTGCCTTTCTTCAGGAGTTTTCATGGTCGCGTGAGATGAAGAGAATCGAACGCTCTTGACAAAAGGAATTGGCCGGGAGCTCTCTGATTTGTGTTTTGTGAAGCTAAACACCTACTGAAATTCAGCCCAGTGAAAATCAAGATGAAACCGCATGATGACATTATGATGATATGGATAAAAAAACAAAATCCACTTGCACCGACTGTAATGCGTTCGTCCCAGATGGAGTCAGCTGTGGAAGCAGAGTTTTAAGCTTGGACCGGCAAAAGTGCTGGACTGGCTGCCAGTGAAACCTCTTGTGAAACACGAGAAGTTTCATTAGTAGTAGAAGACAGGCAAGCAATAGCAAGCAGTCCTGTGTCATGTGAGCCATTCGTTGTGTTGACATGCAATAATCCTAGCATTGGGCAGCTTGCTATCATGGTCTACTCTGCAGAAAATTGTTCAGCTGACAGTGTTCGCCATGGTGAGAGAAGGAAAAGAGGAGCTGTGAGAGAATCGACCCGATAGTTCATTTGCACGGTTCATTTGCATCTGTTTTCCAGGATTGCCACTTGCACAATTTGATAAATTTTGCAACCATTGCAGGACAACCTTTTAGGTCTTCAGCACATTATTTGACAATGATCAAGCTTCTTTGTATCCTCCGTGCATCTCAGCTAGTTTGATTTTACCCTCTGCACCGATGCAACTTTGTAAATTTTGTTGGAACATGCACCTCAAATACACTTCAAACTTTGGCTTTTGCAAGACTTGGCGTCTCAGCAATGGTCTAGTGAGTCTAGCCTGCCATGGATGTGCCTGGGCTTACCGCAGCCTGGGGTCCTTGCCAATGGTGTGGCATGCTCACAAGGTCGGATGTATACAGTGCATGCAGTGCATGTTTTGGCAGTTTTGAGTACCAGTAACCGGTAAAATACGGCATACACATTATATGTAATGTTGCATATCACGATGTATGTGTGCTTTCAGCCCAAGTTGTTGAATGACAAGCAGGGTCAATGTGGTTCAAGCTGGGTTGGTTAGGACCGCAAGTTCTCTCTTGTGAGCTTCTGTGTCAGGTCGGAACCATAGTTCAAAGATGTCCAGACTAGCTGTTTTGCTATCTCTGGCAGCTATCTCTGGACTCCTGACGTTGCTGGCTGCATTTTGGCTCGGAAGGCCTGATGTTTTGATACAGCACTTGTCCCAACAGTCTTGTCATCCCTTAATTTCACGCATTCAAAAAATGTCAAGAAAACTCCAGAGCTTTAGAATCTTCAGGCGCCAAAAGTCGACCTTGGTCGAGTGGGGATCTTGGCCACTGAGAGCTGCTGAACAGCTGCTGAACAGCTGCTGAACCATGACGCGCTTTAAATGTTTTCAGGCCATCTCCAAGTGCAGTTCTATTGCGAAAGCTGGGAAGATGGCACTACAGGAGACATCAGGACCTGTGGGAAATCCTTTTGAAAAAAACTGTTTTGGAAAGCGCTTCAAACCGTTTTCTGCAGGAATGTTGGACATTTTCTAAAGATGAAAGTTTTGTCATGTGTCGCCCAGGAATCCCAAGCCTTGCTTGCATACCACTGGGCACGGCAGGCCTCACTTTCATTATTCCAGACGGTTTGTACAATCATCATGGACTTGAATTGATTCCAGGATCGAAGAGATGTGAAAATCAATGAAGCTGTATCCACACACTAGAATCTGTGAGGATCAAACATCTTCAGCTTTCATTTCCTTTTTGTGGTGGCCCTCAAACTTTCAAAGCCAGGCCCAGATCAAGGCCAATGCGGTGCATTCGATTCTTACCCCTCTTTTGTTGTACGACATTGGAGCTGCTATGGATGCCACCGCAAGGCATCCCTCTCAAATCGTGACTTTGTGTCCAACAAAAGCAAGATGAAGCGAGGGTGTTTCAAAATGGGTGTGTCTGAAAATGGGGTATACCCCCAAATGGCAATTGGAATAGGGAACATGATGATTAGTAGAAGATTTCTGAAGTACCCTATTTTCAGACAAACGCATGGTTCAAATAGAAAGCTTGGAATGCGATTCTTGCTGCGAGTCAATTCGCGTTGACCCAGAAGCTCCTTGTGTATGAGGCGATGGTGAAGCTTTGCCGTTTGGACTTGTTGGATTTGTTTCTATGAGTTCGTTGGAGTTCATAGGCTAATTATAGGGGCTTACCATGGTTTACCGCAAGATGGTCAAATGATGATAGACCAGGTGATGGAATGGGCTTTCCAATTTTGGGACCTGGAGTCTGGACACACCCTGACAGGAACTTGCTTCAATCTTGGAGCTGTTCTCTTGGGAGGCGAGTTTCTCTTCTGCATTGCATGAAGCTGTCTAGGAGGTCGACTGCTTGTCGACTTCAGCTGTTGCAGCTCCGGAGGAGCATTTGGGTGAGCTGACCGATCAAACAGAAGCGATAAGGGACGTCGGCATGGTCGAAGCCTTGATCTGGGACTTCGGATGACTTCCGTTTTTGGCAACAGAAAAGTGGGCACTTAGGCTGCTCTGTCAATCAAAGAGATCGAGTTGGAGATCAGTTCTTGGCAGGTGCTGCAGAAGTGTTTGTACATTGTGTCGCTGCAGAACTTGCTGCAGAACTGTTTGTGTACATTGTGTCAATATGTGTCAATGCGCTTTGGCATTTGTGGTGCTTGCGTGCACACGCCTGCTTGGACACCATGTGTGAACAGGTTTCCTTGCGGCTGTGCTTGGCCACAAACTGTGGAGAAACTATCCGACATGCTGAGATCCTACTGCGGGCAAGCGTCCTAGACCAAGGGTTGTGTTGGGAAGACTCTAAACTAAGCGGAGTCTTCGTGCATTGGATATCGTTTGTGGCTGGTCCCATGGCCTTGTTGCTTCATGGCAAGATCTGACCAGATTTGGACCACCCTGCCAAGTCAAGCACCTAACGTTCCAAACCTATGCTGCAGTAGGTGGGCGTGTCTGTGTCCAAAAGGCCCGGCCAGGAGAGGTCATGTGATGTCTTGTGTCCCTGTTTCAGACATGTTTTGTCCGCAACGTTGCATGACGCTGCAACATTTGTAGCTTCCACTTCAGCGTTTCGGCATATTTCCGCATTTGTCTCAGGACCTAGACAAAGTTCTAGAGGCCTACGAAGAGGAGCGACAAGAAACCCGGCAATCCTCTTGGCACGTGATGGTCTTTGGCGTTTAAGCAAGCGCATACAATCAAATGCGGTCTTGTTGAAGAATGGCATCCCCCAACATGGAACATAGGAGGAACGGTGGGCAAGAATCTAGCAAGCAGTCATCCATTCATGTCTGCACTGTCATGGAATAAAGAGATGTCGCAGGCAGAACGAATTTTCGAGCAGCTGGATCAGAGACGACATCAGCTATATGCCATTCTTGCTGGATGCCTTAGCAATTGCCATTGGAGTTGCAAAATTGGTTCCTTTCTTATCCTTTGTTGATGTCTTGATGTCTTGATGCTGGTCACATTTCCAGGTCCACAACTTTGGTGCTACCTATGGTCAGCGGGGAAATCGTAGAGGCGGACCTTGTGGATGCTGCGGTCCAGTCTTTTTCTCGAAGCTGGCCTGATGGCAGGCGAAAAGGACTATTTCGAGAAGGTGCCAGACTCTGAACCAGTTGGTTCCACTGGTTGTGACTGTTGTTGTTGCAATTTCCAAAAATATTGGCTCAGCTAATTAATTGGCGTCATCTTTGTTTTTGTTGGGTCAGCTTGCACCCTTACAGTTTTAGCAGGCGCTGCAGATCTACCGAAACGCCACGGCCAACTACACAGAGACCTATACCAGCCTCTTGTGCCGAGAAAGATGGTACAGATACCGGGTTCACCCGGTATGGTAAAGATATGGAAAGATGGTGGACTTTCGTGGACTTTCTGACCCAGCACGTTTTGTAGGTACGAAGTAGCCATGGCCAGAGAAGAGATGGGTGATGCTGATGGAGGCGGATTCTAGAACTCAAAATATTGGGCTGGAAGGAATGGATGCTTTAAACAAAAAAAAAACATATATATATATATACATATATAATACATATCTGTTGAAAATCTGGATGAAGTGCTGAAGTTTGCAGGTCTTGAAGCTTTCAACGAGGCCACTTGATTTGTCTTGTGCTGAAACTCTGCCAGAGACAGAATGATATGATACGACGATACGGCTCATCTTTAAAATCTGCTCGTATCTAAGCTGTACTCATCCTTGCTCTGGGAGGTCAAGCAGCAATATGTATTTGAGTGATTTGAATGTACAGTTCTGTTTAGTCTTTTGCCCGTCGGCCCGATTTGGGTACTGCTAGTGCTCTCACTGCCTGGACTTCGGATTCGAGTTTCGCCATGGCAGGCAGAAAGAGCCTTCCTGCATAATCCAAGCATCGGCGAGAGGTTGCGGACAACTCATGTACCAGTCTCAACAGATTGTTTACTAAAGATTCTCTAAAGTGGATGACACTGATGACATTCGAACTGACACTTTTCCTTTGAACAACTTGTGTTTTTTTTCTTTACAAAGAACACTTCTGAGGTCACTTCCATCGGCGACATGCGGCGAACTGTTGGCAATTTGGCTGGATCCTTGCACGCGTACGAAGTTGCGGAAAAGGCAGGGCAAAAGCGCACGCTGGATATTTCACATTTATTTCCCGAATAGTCATTTTTCTTCCAAGATTTTCAAAACATTTTGCCTTCTTTCAAATCGTAAATGCTGCATGCACAGGTGCACAAGCGCATGGGAACTCTGGACAGCAGCGATGGAGTAAGTCTCCAGAAGTCCCTCAAGGACTGCTTGCACCCTGTTTTCCAGAAACACCAAACCAGTGTGATGCAACGCTTTGTCCGCAGGAGGTGAAAGCCCTTATAGCAAGCCTTCCTGAAAAGAAGCGCTGGGTGACTCTCAGGTGGAGTTCTGAGTCTATCAGAGCCCTCTTTGACACATGTCACATGCGTCACATGCGTCACATGTCAATGCAATTCTCAGGGACTTGGAGACACATCGTCGGCCAATGCAGCCCGCCAGCCGCAGAGACTTCGAGGATGCTCAATGGGGTCCATTTGCAACATGTACTGAGATGGGCTGAGGTATATTGAGATGTGCTAAAGCTGCTACATGTCCTTCCATATGAGGCTTTTCTGATATGGTAGAATAAGGCTCAGCTTATCTGATTGTCATTTATGGCACAACTTGTCCTGGCAGGAAGGCCTCTACTTGCAGCACGCTGGCAGATAGCCTGCTCCGTGTTGATCCTTCCAGAAACGCGTACACTGACGCACCGACACCGAGTCAAACACACATGACTCTCAGAGAAACCCCAGAGAAGCCAGAAGCTGGGTTCATCTTCGGACTCCTTTGCTCAGCAGCTTGTGGCCGGTGGAAGTGTTGAACTCGGAGATGGTCTCGAACACACAGCATGCTTCAGGAGAACAATGAGTCAACTGAGAAAAGGACCAATGCTCTCCTTCACTCCTTGAATGCTGGTGTCAACTGAACAGGGTATGGGTCAAGATCATTGGCCGTCAAAAAGTGGATGGGCCAATTTTGTTGGTCCATGCCATGCAGCTACAATTGTGACCCATACCCAACTGCTTGACATGGAGTTGTAAGTTTTTTTTTTTTTTTCTTTCATTTTTGATGTGTAACCCGCATTGTTTGTCTACCTGTCTACCACCTTAACTTGGCCGCCTTGGCTCCAAGCACTTCTCGTGCAGTGAATCAAGTATCCGGAACCGCGGGCTGCCATCGGCTTCTCCGAGTAGCAGCCTGCCATGATTGGGTGATTTAGTGATATTGTTTGGTATAAGTAGGTGAGCCAGTCAAGCATATCAAACAGACCTGATCTAGGTCAGCTGGGTCATTTGAATGGCAAAACCGGTTGCTTTATTCCAGGGTGTGTGGTGCAGCTGAGGTGGCCCTTCATCATGTGCTCGCACCCAGCATCAAACTCTTGTGTGTGCGTGTGTGTGTGTGTGTGTGTCAAGCTTTGACGAACATAGGAAGATGGTAGGCTTTTGAAAGCAAATTTGATACGCACCCATGTCGACACATGTGGGTGTGTCTGAAATTAAGGTATATCATATCTGCCACATGTCTATTTCAACAAGAAGAATGATGACAATCCAGCTGATTTGGGGGCACGCTATTTTCAGACAAAACTATGTAGTGCAAAGGCAATAGGACATACTTCCGACATGTGCCCTCTGTAGGCCTCCGACTATCACGCAGCACATGGACTACATTCAGGTAACACTATTCGCGGCCCCGCTTGTGTTGAAATTCTTTCTTTCGTGCGACAGTCTCCATACGCATTTCATGCAACCTGTTGAGTCCTTGCACCATTTCACCACCATTTCACTGGTTCGTTGCCATTAGCTGCAAGCCTTCGGCAAGAGCCAAATGATCAAGACGAGATGAGTGACGATGATCTTCGAGGCTCAAAGAACCTTCCAAACGACTAGAACTCACAGAACTCACAATTCTTACAACCGGAACTCTGTATGCTGCATGCAAAACTGCAAAATGCCAAAAAATAGGCTTTAATGGTGGGCTGAGGCAAGAGTTATGTGCCTCAGCACGACAGCAGCACTTTGCAGACACCTTCAATCTTAGCAGCCTTAGCAACAATGCACAGTAGGCTTCTTAATTCGCCAGTTGCACTTGCACAGTCCATCAGTGGCCGAGCACCCAAGATTCAAATCAAGATGCGGATATGGTTCTTTTGAACCGAATCTTCATGAATTCACTACAAGGCAAAGGCAACAGATTGAGTCCCCTATGCCAAGGCCTGACATTGGCGCATTTTGTTTGCACCCAGGATTAGATGCGGACCAATGAGAACATGGCTGTGCCTGTGCAGACCTGATTTTACCACTTTCTATTTTTCTCAGCAGCCACACCAGATCATTAAATTTGAGTCAATTGTTGTGTTATGAAGGTTTTTGGTCCCCTGTCTTCAACCAGATGGGTTCGATCCCTGGTTTCACTTTGATTTGCATGGGAGAAAAGAGGACAAATTGTCAAAGTGAACTACTCTTCAAGACTTCCTTGCCAAGTTTGGGTGCCTCTGGAATCTACATACGTTTGGGCGGTACTCTGCCAGCCATCCCCAGTGCTGCTTGGGCCTTAGCTATCTTACTGCTGGCAGCCGTGGTTCCCATGACGCCGATTTTGCGCCAGGCTGAACGCGCTTCACTGCAGGGCCTGCAACTTTTGGCGACCAAATTGCAACAGTGCCCCAAAATTTGCAACGGGAAAAACAGATCAGAAAAACAGCAAAGATACATGCCTGTCCTTCCCTTACATGAGCCAATTTTTCTTGCTTTGTTTTGTTCTGATTCAAGCTGCTGTTTGATGTTCATGTCATTCTCATCAACACTCCCGGCAGGTACACTCCATTTTATGGTCCGTCACAATTGCCTCTTAGACTTCGTCTGCAAATTGAGGAGTGGCTAACCATGCTCGGACAAATGAGAGCATTTTTTCTTTTCTGACACACGAGAATCCACCCTTGTTGCGAAATGATTTTGCAAGAAGCATTCTGCATGCTTTGAGTGTTCTATCTTGTTCTGATTTTGACAGGATGATGGAGGTGACCGCCAGCGTGCGTTTTCCTCGGGACGAAGTTGACAAAGATCTTGATCCTTGATATTGAGAGCTGAGAAGCTGAGAATGATGATTGATACTTGAGGCTGCTGAGATCTACTCCCGTATGATCGAAAGCAAAGAGGCATAGAATTTCTTCCAGCTCTTCAGATTGTACGAAACAGCACAGGAATACTTTTCGGGAATTCCATTGCCATTGCCAGGTCGATTTCTTGATTGGCCTTCAGTCTTCAGACATGCAGGAGGCCGGAGATTGTGAATTTGACGGGTTTCTGCCTGATTCGTGCACCTGATCACTATGACTGATCCAGACTGATCCACTCTTCCCAGTTCTTCGTGCCCCGGCGGGCTTTCGTCAGGTGGCCGCAGCAGCCGCAAACTCCAGGAGCATCCTCACACTTTTGACCCGGGGCATCGGGGGCATGTAGCTGCCTGATGTCATCCAGACGAGTTTGTTGTCAAAAGAGACGGGTGCCTTGAACATTTTTTCAGATGGGTTGAAATCACCAACTCGAAAAGTGGAAGGTCCTTGATTTTTGCCATACTCAAGACCAAGTTTTTGAAGAACCACAACTGCAGAAGTCCAAGGTCGAGTGAAACTACACAATCTCAGCATGGTCCTTGGACATTTACACCGGACGTCCAGGCTGGTTCTGATGGGATACGATGGGATAGAGGGATAGTTGACCTTTTCACCCTTGATCGCCCATTGCACTGTTGCAGGTGAAAGATATCATGGCTGGCAGCATTGACACTTGGCTGACGTAGCAGCGTAGCAAGACATGAACAGATTGTACAACATTGTACTACCCCGACAATTCCGCCATGACACCAGAGGATCCAAAAATGACATCAGCGCCACAGCGACTTAAGACTTTCAGGAGTTGGCTGGAAGTCAATCAACACCAGCACAGTCAATGGCCACCATTTGGGATGTCTAGAGCTGAGAATATGCAAAGAAAACAGTGTCAGGAGTTCCGGAAGTTCCAGTACTGTACTTTTGATATCTTTAACTTATTTCTTTAAGGAATTTCGGGACATCGCACGCCAAGCCTTGAAAGGCTGGAAGCTCCTTTGCGGAGGAAGTTTGCGCTGGTGCTGTCCTGCATGCTCGCCGTTACTTGGCATTGCTTGAGGAATGATGTGACTTCTCCTCCAGCAGGCTTATGTGTATATGTGGATTATCTGTGTATATTATATACATATTTATCATATCCTTACATAACATATCTATAAAATATAACATATATCTATCTACAGATACATGCGTGGTGGTTTACCTGTCTACATGTCTCTTTCTCATTCTTTTTTTTCTCTCTCTCTCTCTATAAATAAATGCACATTATATGATATGTACATTTGTATATATATATATGATTATAAAGACGCGCACAGACACACACACACATGGAACATATATTTCTCATCTCAGCTGTTCGCAGATGTTGGGATGAGAAATCAAAGACACTCAGGGATTGGCATGACTGTGCTTGATGCAACCGGGATTGCGGACCAGGCCCGTATTCGACAGACAGACACAGCAACCGTTGCAAAATCACTCTCCACATTCCAATGAATACCCGTAGGCAATGATGCCACACATGCGCGAGCTAAAAGGGATGGGCTGCTCCCTTAGATGGCCTACGGCGGAGTCCACGGCCGTCTACAGTCCTGAGATTCTGTCTTGTTGACTTTGAATTGTATTGCACTGTTACATGGCATACATGGGTCATTTCGCGGCAGAACAACCGTGGCTGCGGCGAGGTCCCGACCTACTGGTGGGTTGTGGCAACCTTCGAAGCGCTGAACAGATTCTCATCTCTGTCACTTGCAGATGATTTCCAAGTGTTCATTTGGCAGGGAATGGCGTGAATTTGGCGTAACCAAGGCTAGCTCTCTTAGTCTCTGCCTTACACTACTGCTCTGAAATGACAAGGATACATGAAGATTGTTTCAATTTTGCTATTACAAACGCTGTAACGCTGTAACACGCATTTGTGCTCAGAGTGGTTTTTGAGCCAGCGTCCTTTGCCCAGGCTTCGTTCCTTTGGGCCTTATTTTGACCGCTGTTTCCAGCAGGCGAGGCGCTTCTCCCCTTCCCCCTTCCGTCAAGTCACGTCAGACGTCTCAGGGACGCCGTTCGCTCGGTAGGGGCTCATCTGGCGTCAGCGCTCTCAGTTGCGGATGCAAGAGAATGAGACCCAGACGGCCAGAGTAGTTAATTTTTGGCAGCCAGGCGTGGCTTGCTGGAACATCCCCAATCTATAGATGATTTCCCCACTGAAACCTCATTTATATAGGATTTTCAATTGCCAGGTTTGATTACCAGAGGGGATCACTTTCCATCGACATTTATCAATATCCACTGTCCAGGAATTATGTGATGAGTCCATTGGTGTGGGAGCCGTCTAAATCAGTGAAATGCCCTATTTTCGGTCGGACACTTAGAAGATATGTAGTGAGATGCAAAGCTGTGGAGTTTTTGCTAGAATTGGTCCTTGCGAGTCAGCGAGTCAGGTTCTGCTTGGGACTTCGCCGCAGCCTACAGGGAAGAATTCAACGAGGAAACCTATGTAAGAACGAGAGTTTCCAAGCCACTCCTGCAAGATTGCTGATGTTGCAAGTGACGTAGTTTTTCAAGGCCTTCGTTCTGACTTCAACCCTGCCTTGCCATCTCAAAGGCTTACAACATTTCACAGTGTTGTTAGCTGCTAGATTGAAATATGAAATATGTTTTCCCAGGAGGCACTGCCAGAAAGTGCTGCAGCTGCTGCAGGGGCAATCGCATTGCTCTCTGCCATTCAGGTGGCCCAAACCTTAGAATCGAAGAAAGCATTTGCCTCAGTTGAATCAGTTTGATTTCTAGGGCTCTTTCTTGGGAGCATGGAAAATTTGGCCGCAAAGTTTGGCACAACTATTGGCTTAGTTCGGTGGTGCTGTCTGTAGTTTTTTCATTCAATTTCACATTTTTTGGTGCCCACTTGAAAAGTTTACCCTAGTCTATGGTTCGGTTTCCTCTTTTGTCGAGTGGGTGAAGCATATTCAAGACCCTCAATATACCAGCAAACATGGGCATTTTTTCACCAGCATTTTGGCACTTAAAACCATTTTTTGAGGACTTTGACTTTGAGGGTCAGTGGCAGCTCCTCAGGTGAGCAGCCTAGAGCAAAGCGAAGTGCGCCAGGCCGCAGTTTCCATGCGTGTTCCGACTACGGTGAAGAACATTGAGTGTGGACAGTATGGGTCAAAAGATGTCAAAATCTTGATCCCCAAATACAGACGTTTTAAATCTAAACATATCTGAACATGGTCAATCTAGTGGGTCCATTGATAGCCCATTTTGGACCCATGCCCATGTGGAACAACGGCTTGAGATTTCTTTGAAAAAAAATCATTGAGTGTCGGGCATGGAAGGCCTTGCTTTCACGGTCAGTGCAAACATGCTACGGGCTCCTTTCCTTCGACAAAAATGGTCAGACTCTCAAGTTGCAGTGTCTCGTGCAGCTGGGGGGGTGCCAACAATTCGCATCGGCCATGGTGCAGCTGAGCAGATGGATGTGAGGTACCCGGAGCAATGCTCACACCTTGACTCAGCAGGCGGTTCGAGAAATTCTGACCGCAGAATCATTCCAATGTAGAAATGAGATGCTGCTAAAAAATGTAGAAACTGTGTACCAAGCTCGACCATCTTTTGTGTCAGTTGAAAGGTTCAACCTTTGGGCAAGGACCCGCCACATTGGGTTTTGGATTCGCATCCATGGTGTTGGAGTGGTGGGATGTTGGTGATTGGTGACATGTTCTTTTTGCAGCTTCGTCTGAGAAGTGGATAGAAAACTTGCCCCAGGACCAGGCGACTATGGATCGGTGGATCAGCGCAGATATTGTGACTCTGGGTTCCGAAGGCCATGACCTCAAACTGCTGGAACCCAATGGAACCCGAAGCACGATAGACCCGATAGACGCCAATATAGACATGAAATCAGAGGTGGATCATTTTGTATTTCCAGATAGATTCCCGTATGTCTCTTTTTTTTCTCGCCTGCTTATTTGCCAGTGAAAGGTGGGAAAGATGACACTAGCAAGTGATCAGTGACATGATGTCACAGAGAAACTGCAGTCGTGCAGATGTCTAAGGTGGACAGGAAACTCTCAGTGGGTGGCCTTTGCCAACCTGGGTCCAGAAAGAGATTGATGTCTATCCTTGCGTTCCAGGGGAGGCACCACTACCTTGCCGTGTTGCAAATGTTGTGTGAAGGATGGACAAAGCATAGTGAGGAGTGGTATGGTTGGTTTTGCACACAGCGAACATGGAGGCTGTGGTGCTGGACAATGGAGGCAATGCCACGACTTGCAAGCCTAAGGCTCAGATCTAGAGTGTCGAAGCGAGCTCTTTGCATGTTTGCATCTTGCAATTTTAAGAACCAAGCTCAACAGGCTGCTGTTTAACTGTTTGTCAAATATTGATGCCCTTGCATCCTCGGGACAAAGATTGCTGTGACAGATTATGTCTTGCAATCATTCGCAATCAAAAATCCTTCATTTTTCTGAGGAAGTGTCCTCCTGGTCGATACCGCACACCTCGCTCTGTCGAGTGTGAGGACTGTCAACCAGGAACGTACCCTGGCGGCAGTCTAGTGGTCTATATACCAATGTCTACCAGATGGAGGGAATGGGAGAAAACATTGTGATTGCCAGTCAACAGGCAGCATGTGATCCGTAGAGTTCTTTCATGCCAGACAGTAGACTTAGAATGACTTAGATATGTATACTGTATATCATACTTGTGAGGTATGGCAATACTGCTGGCATGAGCCAATGCGACCTTTGCCCTTCTGGTGCTGATTGTCCTGGCAATTCAGAGTTTGTACCTCAGAAAAGTCGTCACCGTCGTTGCCTCTGCGACTCTGCATCGCGAGTCTTGGTCCGACTGTGTCCCACTGAGGCTGTTTGCCAAACCCGGTGCTCAGCCTAGTGGTTGACAGGATGCCGCAGCAATGCTCTGGCAGGATCTCACAGAATCTGAGTGTCTTGGAATGTCTTGGCTAAGGCTTCTACCGCCTACCAGCGGCCTCGCAGTCGGGAACCTTTGTGCCTCGGCTTCCACGGCTGGAGGTGTTGAAAGGCAGACCACAGATGCCCACAATGTCCGGAATATCTGTCATGTAGACTAGGAGTAGTACAGGTATACTGTATATCATACTAGAACGCTTTGTCCAATGTCAACTCCTTGCGAAGTCTGATGAGGTTGAGTGCACCCCTCCGGAACTATGTCTCGGAAAGAACGAGTGCAAAGAGGCTCATCAGGGCATCTTGTGCCCGAGGCTCATCATTTTCAATCTCTCAGTCGATATGGTGCTGTAACAAACAGAGTTGAGGGAGGGATTGTGGTCGAAGGCTTTCTGCACCACGCTGTATTTGTGCGGCGATCTCCTAAGGCCAACACTGCGGACCTGGATATTCCTTGCCGCTTTGGGGTCTGAAGCGTTGGAGCCTTGTGTCCAAGATCGTGTCAACAGATGGGATTCCATGCCACCAAGCGAATCCATGCCACAGGAAATGACTCCCATGGGACCCAGGCGAGTTTTGCAGGGAATGCCCAAGCCATCGTGTTTGCGCCTCAGCGCCAGAGATTTGACAGTTCTGAGCGCCTTCATTGAAGCTGTTCTGAGAGATTCTGAGGTGGCTGCTAGCAGCATTGCTTTGACAGTTTTCCTTTATGCTTGGACCACAGCTTCGAGCAAACAAAGACAATTTCCAGAGAGAGAGAGAGAGAGAGAGGGAGAGAGAGAGGGAGATAAGAAAGACAAGGCAACAGCAAAACAGACAAGCTTAAACCTCTGCTTTTGACTTTTTCTTGGATTTTGAGGTGCTGTACATTTGGCTCATCGTGAAGGGCACCCGGTCTGCATCACAATCAGTGCGTGCGATCCATTCTGTGATTCTCAAGATCGGCCGGAGCCTTGTCCAGTTTGCTTCTGGGTTTGCTCTCAAGAGCATGAGTTAGCTGAAGAAATACAACTTTGCCCGAGGAGTCAACTACTTGCAGTTTGTATGCAACTCAGTCATTCCATGTCTGCGTAACTACTGGCTTTGTTTTTTTCACTTTCCATCTGGCCAAGGCAGGAACTGCTTTCGAAGCTACTGAATTTAAAGCTTGCTCCTGAGCACTGAGTGTTTGCCGTCAGCATGTCTCAGCATGTCTCAGCATGTCTCAGCATGTCTCAGCACGTCTTCAGTCAGAACCTGCACCAAGGTCATGGTAGCAACAATTTGCGGAGAAAGTGGCTCATATTTGATGCCCTTCATTGCAGTGTCAGTTCCTCAGTGAATACTGGTGCAATGTACTTTACACATATTTATATACATAAATGTCATGCATTGTGTGTTGGAGCACTCATATTGTCTTTATCTTTTCTTCCCTTTCGCATTATTTTGACTCAAAGCTGACTCAAAGCTGTTGCCGGTTGTTTCAGTTCAATTTATTTGTATCAGGCCTGAGCGACTGCAGTATCCTTTCTCCGCATTGATCAGTCAATCTCTGAGCTCCCAAATGAGAGCCGAATTACGATTCGGATCTCAGACGAAGGAAGTATGTAATTGGCAACAGTCAGATCGGTCACATGCCGTCATAGACAAGTAAGATGGAAGCTATGCGATGTGCAGGCAGCTGGTTTTGAGAGGTAGACATACTGTGAATGGCAAACCAGAGACGGTGCTAAACAGCAACAAAGAGGCTAAAACCATAGACAGCCAAATTCAGCCGAATCAGTTCCATGTGTTTTTCAGAACTGTCGCACACTGCATAAAGGCGTGCAAAATAAGGTTGAGCTAGTCAAGCACGTAAACGATGCCTTGATTCGGTCAAGCTGAGGCCTTGATTGCATTCTTCCCTCGGGCAGCAGCATCCGTCCGTACCAGGTAGGATCTGTGCTTCTACGGCGGTTGTTTGCAAGCTAAAGCGACTAAAGCGACTAAGCGGTTTGCAAAGCTGACTTGTCCATGAATCTGCCATGTGGCCAGGTCGAGATTGCAGTAGGCCAGGTGACAAGATCTGCCAAGATCTGCCAAATGTATCTGACATTCAGCTCTTGACTTTGCAAATGCAGGTCTTGTGCTAATGCCTGCGGCATTCTTTATCATGACGCTCTTTGCGGCCATCCGGAAGGACAGCAACTTGAAGCTGGAACAGTAGCAACAGTCGCTTCTCCAGCGCTTCCCCTCCTGAGCCTTCAGCATGGCTTCATTTTTGAAAGACTTCCGGAGGATTGCATTGGAGTTCTGGCACCATGGCTCCGTAAGAAATGGGTTGCATTCTTGGATCGCTCTTTCAATTACCTTCAATCAAGCGGATTTGCTCCCAGTTTTCCTGCCCAAGCTTCCACATGAGGCCGTCTACAGGGTTCTGCACTCAGATCCAGAAATGTGGGCCCTTGCCGCCATTGAACTGTTTTCAGCTGGCAGGCGAGACAAAGAGCCCGGATATTGGAGCCGACTCCTCAGACTAGAGCATTTTGAATTGATTTGTTCGAAGCTGCACAAGAGCAGTGATTTTTGGAACGTGTTTCAATAAGGCGGGGAGTGGCCGAGGAAAACACTCCGCAGGACAAAAACTAGCGAGACAAAATCTGAATGACCTTGAATCCATTGTATTTACAGGTCACATTTTCTTACCATATTTGTGCAGGACCTGAACATTCTCAGGTCACCCACTGCGAATCCCGGTGCCCTGTCTCACACCCAGCTTTGCAGGTCTCAGACAAAGCGGAGTTCACCACCCCATGTCAAAATCTTAGGACCACGTCGCCTTCTTCGGGTATATCTCCTACGCTGTTCAAGGACGCCTTTTCTATCCTTTATGAATGTTCATGATTTGATCACTGAGGCTTCCCCACATTTCTGGGAGACAAGTCCCTGTCATTATTTGTGCTTACAGAATCTTATAGAGATGTTTTGGCCGTTCTGGCTGTATCATACTCAGAGAGAGAGAGAGAGAGATAGAGAGACTTTAGACTGTAGATCTGTAGGTTGTACCTATCGGACCGAATCGGACCTGTTGTTTTCTGCGTAGTTGGAGCCAGGACGCATCTCCACCTGTGTCACCTCAGCGCCGCGGAGGCCATTCCTCACAGCCGATCAACGGTGCAGCCATACCCCCATGGCCCAACGGTGCGGCCATGGCATGCCATGGTCCAGGAGATTTCACTCCGGTGTCTCCTCAGCGGCGAGGCCATGACACAGATCTGGAGATTTGATGCAGAACATGTGAAGATATGGGCATAGGTCAAATTTGGGTATCCAAAAGGGATCCGTTACACTGTCAAAATCAAAAAGGAACAAACTCTGCGGTCCCCGGGGTCGATTTCGACTCATACCCGACAATGTGGCGGAAACAAATGTGGAAGATGTGTGCGCAGGTGGCGATTTCACTCCCATGTCTTCAGCTCAACACCACTGGACGGGAGTGATCGATGCAATAAGAACTGTGAAAGAAGGAGCCATGTCCCGAGGTCAGCATATGGCCTGGGCTCTCCGTGGAATCGAAATCGCTCAGAGGAGGACTGGATTCAAATTGATTTGGTGTAGAGAATGGAGCAGCTTGCCACGAGCCTCATGTTATGGGACATGTGCTAGTAGCTTTTGGAGAGTGTAGATACCAGTCGCAACTTTGTCACTTGGAGTTTGATATTATTTTTGGAAAGGTGAGCACACGCAGGTCGAACCATATGTCTTGCAACCCGAAGCCGGCTTTGACGAAAAAATATCCGGGCTGTGCAAGCCATTCTTCCGAAGGATTCCCCAGGCTCCCCAACTCCACGACGGGCACCACACACCAAGGCTGTTCAAGCTTGCAGCTGCTAGCTTGTAGACTGAAGTAGACTGTGCATTGATATGTTTTTACTGTGGTCTTACTGTATGACAATGTCTTATCTGCCTTATTGTCTATCTTAGAGTTTGATTGGTGGTTCGATGGCAGGTTCCTCTTGATGCAACTGCTGCTTCACCTGGGGCTTTTCGCCAGGTCTTCGTCAACAGCGTGGCCACCCGCTTTGTCAACTCGGTGATTGTGATGAGCTTCATCCTCCATCCCGTCGTGGTAAGGCTTGATGTCACAGTCTTCCACCAAGCCCCAAGATATCTGAAGACATACCAAAATACGTTTCCTGCCCGATTGGCCCATTTCAGCTGGTCCTCTTCAGTGACTTGAAGAGATTTTGTTGCGAAAAAACTGATTTTCATTCAAATCTTCAATCAATGACATTTCGTTACCTGTGTTCCATGTCTTGGCCGGACTTCAATTTGTTTTCCGGAACCAAGTGAATCAGCAAACTTTGAGTTCTCTGTTGAGCCCCGAGCACCAGTCCAGCTGAAAGGATTCTGGTGGTTGGCTTTGAATGCGAAGAGCTGGACGTCTTGCGTCACAGGAGTGGATGCCACTTATGCCACTGCATGTTTGCAAGCATCCTCTTTGTAACCGGGGTAACTTACATTATTACATTGATTAAGTGTGGCTTTTACGTCGAGTGTGGATTTTACATTGGCTTAATGTGCTTTTGGCAGTTGCTGATGTCTCAAAGTTTAGCTTATATAATCTAACCTCCTTGCAGACGGGACTTCAGCGTGGAGTGCAAGTCCGACAATCACATGCTGGCAACCAAGCGCCAGTCAATCCAAATTGGAGCTGAGAAGTTCTATGTTTGCAGTCAGATTAGACACATAGATTGTTGATGAATGATTATAAGTTATACCTATATATACATACATACATATATATATATATGTATATTAATATAAATTATATATGTGTATGTATTAACCAGCTACTACCCTCCACTATATGATTATTGGTCTACCCAGGCCCTGGCTTGCCTTGAGCACAGCTGGCTTAATCGTGTTTGGCCTTGGAGTTCCAGCTGTTGCCTCAGTGGCAATGGATTTCAATGGGGATGGCAATAGATGATAATCCACTGGGATTGGGGGTACCCTATCCTCTGACACCCATTCGAGGTGTCCCTCTTCATTGCGCTGTGCAGAGTTCGGAAGTCCCTGTACCGTCCGGAGACGAGATCTGAGCTTTCCGCCCTTGATTTTTGATGGTCTTAAAGGGCCGGTTTGCCTGCGCAAAGTTTGTGCTGCCAGCTCTTTCTGATTCATGCGCGGAAGGAGATCAGAAAGCGCTATGGTTTCCTCTACAATGGTTTCGAGCCTGGAACTTACAGTTACTACAGTATTTCCGACATTTTCCAACCAGTGCCGGTCATTGCCGGCCATTGCCGACCATTGGTCTTTGTTTGCCGGGTTCGAGGCTGAAATACTACTACTTCGAGTCGGTCTACATGTTCCGCAAGGTGATGATTTTGCTTTTCTTCACAGCACCGACAATGTACGTGCGCATGGCCTGAGTCTAAGACTGAAGATCCTGGAGTCAAGCCAAATAAACAATATTGAACAGGTTGTTGGTTGAGTTGGTCGCTAGGATGTTTGAGTTTGCTTTTCATACTTTGGGAAATCATTTAGTGTAAAGTTCACTAAGGTTCTGATGCTCTTCACCTCCTTTGGCTTCATCTTGCTCCATGTAAATTCTGGACCATTTGACAATCGCAGCTACATGTGTCCCCACCTAAGCGCTTTTCTGCACAACTAGCGGCGTAGTGCGGCGACGCCCTGCAAGGTCTTGATCGACTTGAAGCCTTGAGCCTCACAGCCCGTGCCCTTGGCGATTCTGCATTGCATCGAGTTCTGCTGTCCTGTCAACGTATGCTGCACGTCATGGTGCACTTGCTGTCACCGCTGTGTCAAGAGAAACCGTGTGTGCTGTCTTGATGAATTTTCCGGACAGCGTTTTGGCTCCGCAATTCTGACTCGGTTTCAACCGCCCGCCAACATGCAGCGAGCACGGGTGTTTTGTCAGCAGATCTTGGCAGCGATGCCAACTGCTGGAGCAGATGTCGCCAAGGAAATGGCTCCCACCGGCAAACTCCGCGTTGCGCTGAACATGCGCAACGAATTGTTGGTGACTGGCAAGTCTGCCGCCGGTGAACCTGAGGGACTTGCACCCAGCATGGGCCGTGCTTTTGCTGAGAAAATTGGTGTGCCAGTGGAGTATGTGCAGTATGAATCTGCTGATAAACTCGCAGATGATGCGAAGGAGGACAAGTGGGATGTGGCCATGATTGGTGCAGATCCTGCCCGAGCCGAGTTCATTGACTTCACTCCGCCGTACTGCCAGATCGAAGCGACCTACGCTGTTCCCACCACCTCTGGGCTCAGGACCTGCGCAGAAGTTGACAAGGCAGGTGTGCGCATCGCTGGCTGTGACGGTGCGGCATATGTTCTGTGGCTGGAGCGCAATCTGAAGAACGCCACCCTAGAGAAGATCAAGGGCCATGACCCAACCTACGAACATTTCAAGGAGAATGCTCTGGATGCCGTGGCCGGGCTTCGCCCCAAGTTGAAGAAGGATGGTGCCAAGCGACCAGGCACCAGACTTTTGCCTGGAAAGTTCATGGCTGTTGAGCAGGCTGCTGCCACCAAGAAAGGCCGAGAACAAGGTTTTAAAATGCTTTGTGAGTTCATTGAGGAGGCCAAGAAGTCAGGAAAGGTGAAGGAGTTCATGCAGAAATTCAAAGTGGACAAAGACTTGGCAATTCCGTGAGGCTCGAGGCTCGCTCGAGGCTCTGGCATCCAATGGCACCCTGGCATCGCCTCCCTTGGGCCTTTACACCAATGCCATGGCCCTTGCACCAGCAGGAGCCGCAGCGTTGAGATGGAGAGATGGATGACTTTTAATTGCAGCTTTAAGGCAGTTCGTTGAATCCGACTTGAAAGGCTTCAAGTGAGTCCAACATGGCAGTTGTTGGTTGTTGATGGCAAGAAACATATGGAATTACAATTGGTTTTGGCTTTAGCTGGTGTTGTTTTGAATGGACAAGGATCAACCGGCTCATTTGAAAGGCCCGGCAGGTACAGAGACGCCACGGACATGCCAGTTTTCCATCATGTTTCAGACAAACCGAAACACATATAGACAGAGACCCAACATTGTAGCATTGCAGGAGTTCAAAAAGTTCTTGGTGTCAGTGCTGCTGGGAGTGCCACAGAACACGGGCTTTGTAACCAAGACAGAACTTTCAAATTTCTAGAAAGCTTTGGTCGCTCAACTGGCTCCTTTGCAGACATAGTTTGCAGTTCCTCAAGTCCGTTTGGGCCCAGGCACTCACCGTGACTGTCTCAGCTCGCTTGATCTTTGACATTCGTCAGGACAGCTGTGAGAGTAGTTCAGAGCAGTTCAGAGCAGTTCAGAGCACTTCTTCCAACTGCTACTATGTCGCAAAAGCACTGCCCTTGGGACCACTGTGGGATTCGAAATGAGAACTGAGTTGGAAGCTCAATGCCGGTCTTCTCTATATACACCAAGCTAGCCCGTAAAAGCAAGGATCAAAAGGCTCCTTTTCATTTTTGGGGGTGTGTGATCTTTCCTCCAGCCATGAGTTTTGACCGACGTAAGTTATGCAAGCCAGGAACTTTCTGGAGAGTTCTTTGAGGAGCAGAGTTGCCGTTGCATAGAAATAGAGGGTATGTTGAGAAAGTTCAGTTTGCAAAACCCGACCGCTGTGTGAAGGAAATCGTGAATCACTGGACCATGGACATTCTCCTCGTGTCGAGACCTTGCCAATCCTAGGTCAGTTGGACTAATGTGTGATTTCAATTCATGTCAAATTGACAGGCCCTGTTCAGTTTGGTTGTGGCCAAACATGGCCATTGAATGCCATTGAATGCCATCGGATGCTGTGAGCCTGTGGTTTAATCCTTCCATTCTTGGAATCCTTGATGATCCTTGATGATCCACAAATCACTGCGACATCAAGCCTCGAGCCCTGAAGCTGGATCCTCAACTGGACCAGCAATGAGCCAGTTAATGGAGGAAGCGTCGGACAGCTCAGCGTCGTCCTCGGAGTTTGATGCTGCGTGCATCGCCAACGAAGCCGAAGATGCTGAAATGATGCCCAAAGATGAGGCAGGCGTCTTCTTCTCATGGATGCACGGCAGCACAATTCCCTTCATGGTTTCTCCTCAATTGATTGCATAGTATACTGACGTACACTGTGTAGTTGCGTAAAAATGATGAGATTAGAACGGTTCTGTTTGCGAATTTATAAAGATCTTCCTGAAAGATATTGAGAGATTTAACATCTACCAGAGCATTGCTGTCAAAGAGAGGCTGACAGCCTTTGCTGCGGCGTTGTTTGCTGTTTCCGTTTTTCCTCCTTTTATCTTTTTCTCAGGGTCACTGTTTTGGTCAGCTATTTCTCAGGCGTCCGAGTTACTACCATGTTCCTATTTGGTTTATTTTTTATTTTAACTTCTCGTTTTTGCAGTCTCCACGACCTTTGCTGAATCCTTCATCTTGATGACACATGATCCTGATTAGGAAAAGCTTTGCAGCCTACGCTGGTCCGGGATGGCTGATGAGTTTAGCATATTTGGACCCTGGAAATTTGGAAAGTGATCTGCAGAGCGGTGCCTTCACTGGCTATAGTCTACTGTGGGTCTGGCGCCCGGGCTGACTGCTGAGGTTCTAGACAGCTGAACAGTGAAGCATATTGAAACATTGCATGTCGCCGAGGTACTGCTCCTTTGCAGCTTGGTGCAAAGTTCAGATTTGATTGCCGTGCTTATACAGTTGGACTTAGTTGCCACTCCTTTCAACGGTTTGCGCAGATCCCAGAACCAACACTGTGGAACAAGGTACCATTGCAGGTTTGATTCTCCAGATTCTATCTGCACGGCTGGCCATGGTCACAGGACTGCGCAGGGCAGTGCATGTTTGTGATGCTAATCGCAGAGCGCTGGCAGCAGGACGTGATTTGGCAGAGACATGTCGAGCTGAGTATCCAAGACCACTCTCCCTGTTGCTTTGGATCATGACAGATGCTGGGCACTGATTCGCTATGCTGTTTGCTCCGCACTGATTTGCTGGACAGGGCTCACAATATGATCTAAGCCTGCTGGAGAGTTGCATCACAAATTCAAAAACCCGCACGGATCCCCTTTAGGGTCTCTAGTAGGCAAAGTTAATGTATGCAGATTAGATTCTTCAAGAATTTGCCTGGAATCTATTCGCCTATGATTTTGTTTATCTTCAATTGGCAGATGCAAACCAAGGAGCTGGCAATTATTGGTGCTGACATTCAGGAAGTGGTTGGAACTGGAATCGCACTTCGGCTCTCTGGTTGCACTGTGAGTTTGCTAGCAGTGTCCCTAGTTATACTGAGTCGTGCTGTTCCACTGAGATCGCCCATGAATACTACTCCATGTACTGATTCCACGGGTTTCAAAGTGTATTTCCCTGTATTTCCGTGCACTCAGGGTCCTATTTGGCTGGCCTCTATGGGTTCCTTTGCAGCAACAAAGCCAGCCTCCCTGGTGGGAAGGGCGCAGCCACTGAGGTGGGATCCTTGGCAACTGGAGCTGATACGTTCACCTTTCTGCTGATCCACTACCTTGGAAAAAGATTTCTGGAAGCCTTTATCTTTATCTTGATCATGGTGTCTGGCTCTCAGATTCATCCAAGTCACTCAGATTTGTGCGCTTTGGTCTCAGGGCACCCAGTTGGTCTACTGCCAAGGCTGATGATTTGCTATTGCATGAATTTTTTCTTCATGCCACCATCACCTGGACCCTTCTTCCACGGCTTTCTCTTTGAATGTCACGACTATGCAGTTCTCCAGTTGGTGGGCACCGTCGGGGCGGTAATCATGCCGCACAACCTGTACTTGCACAGTGGCATTTGCAAAGAGCGTCGGATGCTCAGGACTTTATTGCGCTGAAGCTCTTTGTTGCAGCTGGTGTCATCGTGTCACCTCTTTTGCCCTGTTAAGGTTCTTGGTTGTTGATGGCTTTTGTACCTCCAAGGTGCATGCAACAGGTCTGACCACGAGCATGTAAAGCAGGCCAACAAGTACAGCGCGATAGACTCAGCGGTGGCTCTGGCCATTTCTTTTCTGATCAACACCGCTTTGGTGTCGACTTTCGCTGCTGGCTTCTTTAGCCTCACTTGTGCCAAACTGGAAGATGGCCCCTTGGCCTGCCTACCACCAAGTAGTGATAGTGATAGCGAGTCCATCAGTTGCATCACGGGAACAGGGTCACGAGGGGTTTGCAGTGATATTGGTTTGACTGATGCTGGAGAGACACTGAAGCGGCTATTTGGTGGACACGGGGAGATTGGGCGCACGCTCTTTGCTTTGGGCTTGCTGGCAGCTGGACAAGCCTCCACCATGACTGGCACCATGGCCGGGCAATATGTCATGGAAGGCTTTCTGGAATGGCGAATCCCCCTGTGGCTTCGGACACTTATCACGCGCTTGATTTCCTTAGGACCTGCAGTGGCAATAGCCGTCTACACCAGCAGCTCTCCAAACCTAAACAACAAGGTGGACCAATGGATCAATGTATTGCAATCTGTGCAGCTCCCATTTGCTCTTTTGCCTGTCCTTCATTTCAACTCAGATGCGCAGCTCATGGGAAAATTTCGATTGACACGCATCTTCCGATTTATTTGTTGGATGTTGGCTCTGGTCGTAATTGTGACCAACATTTATCTCGTGGCTCAATATGCACAATCAGATGAGACGTGGATTCGAGTGGCTGTGACCGTTTTCTTCCTGGTGTATGCCATTCTCATCACGTGCACAATATGGAGAGACATCCAGCAAATGTTCTTGTTTTTCAGAAGTCTGTCTCGCTAAACGGAGCTGACTACGCCAACGCAGGATTGGACCGTGTTTTTCAGAAGTCTGTCTCGCTAAACGGAGCGGACTACGCCAGAAGTCGGTCTCGCTAAAAGGAGCTGACTACGCCAATGCAGGATTGGACGGTATACAGTATCGGTGCTTCCTTCCATTTTCTGCCTTCGGTTTCGCCATTCTTTGACTTGGAACCTTCCGCATGAAGGGTCAATTCTGTATAGAGATTCTGTGATAGTGTGGCTTTGCTGCTTCAAGTGCACAAGAGCCAGTTCAGACCAAAGTGGGGAGGACTTAGGAAGAAAAGTGAATGACAGCGCGCGGAATGCAACTTGAGGATATGTTGACTGTCTCGTAAAGCAAAGCCTAGGAAAAGTAGACGGTCTCTGTCAGTCTGTCAATGATGTTGGTGAATGATTTGAGGGATTTTGGTGATTTGGCTGAGGGCTGGCCCCATGCTGACGCACTTGTCCTTCATTGGATTTGCGATTTGGGGTTTGTTCAGGCCTGGTGCCGGACGGCCGGACGTGCGCTTTTTGTGTTTTGTATGCAGCGAGAACAATGCCTTCTCCGTGACAGGAATACAGTTCTCAAGCACCTTTTGCTGAAAGTTGAAATCTGGCCAGAACGGATGTTAGGGCCCTAGACTGGAAGAGGAGCTTCTGTGTGTTGCTGATGAATGTCACAGAAATTTCAAGGTCAACAATTCAGAAGTGCTTGCTGGGCCTTGAGAAGCACAAGCGAAAGGCGAACAGTGCCTTTCTTCCTGCTGTGGAGTCATGCTTACTGTAGCTCACGTCTGCTATATGTTCAAGGACCCAAAGTGCTGGTACCTCCATGAACACAAGCTTCCGATATACTTCTACGGTCAAGGTTTCTTGTTGGCATGACATGGGAAGCTTATGATTCCATCAGTCGATCAGTTCTTTGGAGGCCTTCTTCGATGAAGACGAGGAGGGTTTCTGGTTGGACACCGGCAATCTCAGCAAGCAGGACAAAGCTGCGAGCCAGCCCCATGATATCAGGTAGTAACGACAGTAGGATCTAGTTGTATTGGCTTTATGCAGCATCAAACGATTCATCATCATGTAACACTTGTGAAAGGGAATGGGTTTGTATGAAATAAAACACCCCAATGGTTTGTCATCGTTTTTGTATATTTTTTTTTCTTAAAACGACCATATTTTTGGGTATCCTCATTTGGACAAACCATGACAAACCCATTTGGACAAGACAGAGATCTCGAGCTACCAGGAGAAGGACTACCTCTTTGTTGCCATGTGCGACACGTCATGTCCCCAGCGGTTTGGTCGTCCTATCCCCGTAACATTACGCACCATATGATATGGGCTCCCAAGATGACCAGATCCAATACTAAACCAGGGTTTGAAAGAATATTTATTAGATATTTGGTATTGGGGGGATGGGCGGGATGGGGTTCACCCAAGAATGATCTCCAGGCTGAGATTTAGTGTCAGGCTTCATCGCTACATGGATACCGATCACCGGATTCATCCTGGCGACATGGCTGCTGCTGTGAAGGAAGCTCTGGTCCGGTCTTGTGCTGAGCTATGTCGAGCTATGTCAATGACTTCCAATGCCAAGTTTTCCCACGAAACTCCAAGGTTTTTACCCTTTATATCCCTTTCTGCAAACAGATATCAACAAGCTGCAGGTGCCGCTCGGCGCGGCGGAAGCGAGCCGTTCGCCTGGAGCAGTTGGACAGGGAGTTTCGCGAGCAGAAAGCCATGGGGAGAAACGGCTGTCGATGCCCCAGCCATCCCAGCCATCTCACAGATGAAAAGAATTGAACAGGTAGGAAAAGATATGAACATTGTAAAATGATCCAACTCTGATCAAACAGACAAACTCATAAAAGCATATATATATATATAAAAGCTGCACAGATGCATCGAACCGATTTGAAACATCCCACAGCAAACTTCTGGTGCCGAGGCCTCTCTCGCATCATCCGCTGGCAGAAGGTCCTGAGTGTGTCGCTGTACGGTGCTGACAGACAAAGCGAGTGCGCTGCTCAGACACGGTGTTTTTGGTGAATCCCTCCCAAGCTTTGGACACGTCATCCCAACGTGCACGCTTAAAGTGAAATAGAGGTTGCAAGAGCGGGAAAGCAGCTGTCCAGATCCCAGCAACGATGCGACTGCATCTTCATATCTCACTTGGGCAAGCAATGATAGGTACACACACACACACAAGCGTTGCTGACGAATACTATCGAGGCAGTTGGGTATGTGCTTTTCCATTGTTTTGGCTCCAGGGACACCGCTCTCTTGAGGCAACAGTTTGTCCTGCGAATGATGTGAATGCATTAAGATAGCCTTGGCAGGTTCAGCTTCTCAGCCCTTCAACCCCTTGATCTCGTACACTTAAGACGAATAGTCTCAAATAGTCTTGGACATTCAACGCAGCCAATCGCATGGAAGTTGGCTATGGCAGACCTTGGCAGATCTACACACCAGTTCCTCAACTGCAAGTAATTCAGAGAGTAGTAGAGAAGATTGCTGAGTCTGTGTGATGGAGCAACGTACAGCGTTCTCGAGGTGCCAGTGGCTACCTCTGCACCAAGCCGCTGGAAATCAGGATGCTCAATCGAGCAAACTTTCAAGTCCATATTACGAGATGGGTCTTGTTTGTACTGCAACTCTAAATGATGTTGGGTCATTTGTCAGCTGCTCCAGAATCTTACGCAGCGCAGTGCAGGAAAGAAGATTCGCAAGGGTGCCTTGACACTGTCCATTGTCTCTCGGCCTATACGAACCATGGTGCTGATAGTCAGGAGGATAGCAAAGGGCAGATGGATTGCCGTTGTGTCAATGGTCTTTGGGTCAATAGTGGCTTTAGTGCCGTTTGCAAAGCCGGTGAGAAGATATGGGAGATGTGGTGTATGCTTTTTGAATTGCTGGACTTCACTAGCTTTGGATTTGGTAAGTTTCCAACTCATCTGAGGTGCTGGCTGCGATCTCTGGAAGCCAATTCCGGCGGCCAAGAGTGAAACAACGAAGCATTCCGGGCTCCGATTCGGAAGCGTTGGCCTCAGCCTCACACTTTCGAGAAAAGGCACGATGTGGTAAAGCCGGTAATAAACCATTCGCAATCGGGGTTTATGAAATTTGGTATATAAATCAGCCCCTATAACTGGGATGATTTACAATAGCAGTTTATGCCTTTCATGAGGACGTGGACCTGAATGTTGAGCGGAAAGAGATACCCGAGAGGCGTCTTTTGCTTGAGCGTCTTTACGGCGTTTGGGGATGTTTGGGGCATGTGTCAACCTGAACATATTGAACCCGAGATCCAAAATGAAGTGTATCCGAAAGCAGCCCCTGAGGCTGTAGGGGTTTCAGGTTGTGGTAAAGTCAGCCTGAGCCAAGGACTGATGCAGGAAACATCATGCTTCGTTTGCGCCCAGATTCAGCCCCTTTGACGGTGGAGCATGTTTGTTGGAGCCTCAGTGACGAGTCGATCAACCTGTGAACCATGCCTAGACGATCTGGAAGCTATTCGAGGTCGAGTGGTCGATGCAGGATTGTACGATGGATGTTACTTCTACCGTTCTGACTTTGTCTTACAGTGCCCAAGCTGCAGCATAGCGAAACGCCAAATCCATTGGAAAATCCATGGGTTTTTCAGTGCTTTCAATTATTGATTGATTTTAAGATTTGGATAAGCCGTGGCTTTTTAAAGCGTTTGAAGAACATGTGGGGGAAGCATAGGGAAGCACACTTGCAGTTGCATGTGAACTGTTTGCAGATGCTATTTCCTGCCACCCAGGTGGGGCCTTTGGCTTCCGAATGAAACAGAGGCCTGGCAAACAAGAGGTGCCAGCAGGAGGCAGATGAGTCAAATTCCTGGTGCATCCGATGCAGGTGGAGAATCCATACCCAGACATTGCAGAGAATGAATCCTGGCACAAGCTGCAGCTGTGGCAGTCAGTCCACTGTCGAGCATAGCATCGATGTTGTGTTTACCTGCAGAGTCTTGTGAGGAAACCAATATTGGAACCTTCATTTCCAACCGCTCCGGAACTGTAGCAATTGCTCATGGTATTGGCGTCAATGGCAACTCCGACATTTTTATCAACTTGGAGGACCAAAGCAAAAGAGACTCATTCTACATGTTGAGCATCGTTGAGCAGCAGAGAGAGCTGGTCGTTTGCGTGGACTTTTTGAGGACAACAGCTACTTGGACACTATGTCTCTGGGCTTTTGCGCTTCTCAGCCTGGATCATCGGCCCATACTTTTCTGTTTGTTTATGTGCCACGGTCAAGAGTTGGATTATTTAAACATATCGGGATGGATGACCATGGGTCATTCATTCCATTTTTTGAGCATGGCACATGATGTTTTGCCCCGACTCTGACTTGGCCAATTTTCATCAAATTTCCAGGTTTTTGCAGAGGTTGCGGATGCAAGCAGCTATGCTATTGTCCGAGAATTAGCCGCTGCGGTCAAGAAGGAAGAGAAGCCAGTCGCTTCCCTGGAAAGCATGGTTTTACTCGAAGTTTATCCTTGCCTTTCCGCAGTGTTCATGATGTGTTTGTTCTGTGACTGCCGTGATTGCTGCAAAATCTGAGGTCATTTGGCAAGTCCACGGCTCAAGCTGAGACACTCCATCGGACTTCGGTGTTGCGCGTGGCCGTTGTTTGCTGAGGCTTCGGTTGTGACCGAGGGCGTCCAGGAAAAGTTGCTTGGCGAGTCTCCAATGAAAACAGCAAGAGGAAGAACTTTGAAGAGTCATAAAGAGGTATTGTTTGGATTTGATTGGCTCTTATTTATTAGATGATTGTTGAAGAGTTCAGTGCCAGTATTCTGAGGTTTCCACTTGCAGTATCAATGCAGAAAAGCTACGACACGTTTTGCAGCCAGTGGTCAGATTTTAAGTCGATCTTGGTTGTGAAGCGCAAGGATGAAAACGGATGAACAGATTCGTTTCAACGTTGAATGTTTGGCTTGCCAAAGTTGCAAGAGTCGCAGAAGGCCAGAGCATAAGGTACGCCAAAGAGACGTGGACCTAGATCCCTAAACTGAGGGATTAGTGCTTTGCTACTTGGGCGATAACGTCGACAGAAAAGAGTCCGAAGACAGAGAACGTTTAGATCGAACTGTGAGTTGTGTAGTTTCGTACACTTTACAGCGTGGCTGCACCCCAGTGAACCTTTCTGGTCACTACTTGGTATGCGTTTCAATGATGTTCCATGAATTTCAATGTTCAATGGATCAATGGGTCATCAAGGCACTGTGAGATGTCGCATGTCGCATTCGAGGTCTGGAAAATCTCTTCGCTTGCCTCGGGCGAAAAGATCGCCGACCCCGACGAGTTCGTGGTTTGCCCAAGAAGGCGCTGCCATGAGTCGATGGAGAGCGACAGTTTCGGGCCAATCTCGGTGAACAAGGTCAGAACCAAGAGAGTGCTCCTCAAAATAGATAGAGTATCAAAGAGTTATGATTTATGATATGTATTGATATGTTCTACCGATCTACCATTTCATTTCTTTTTTTTTCGGCTTGTACTCACTTAACACTGCCATGTGATCCTTTTTACGACCCCTCCACAGGCCTTGCACATGGAGATGGAGAGGACCCAGGAGTTTCTGCCAGAGGAATTCTTCGATGCGTCGGATTCTTAGACACTCGAAAGATCTGGAAAGGTGAACCAGAGAGAAGTGCAAACATAGATGCTGTTTAGATTCTTAGATGCTGAAAGCTGAGGCTGATACCTGTTTGGCAGGAGAAACTTATGCTGTTGGCATTTGTTGGCTTTGTAGTATTTCATGCCGAGTTCTCTGGTTCCATGCAGACCTTAGCCGCTTAGCCTACTGGTATTTGCCATGCTGACCAGAGTTGCTATTTGAGGAGATTACTGAAGGTCAAGGTCCTCACCTTTCTCCACGGGAGTGCCACTATTGGCCTGAAACAACTTTGTCACAGAGGTTTGGTGCATCGTGTTTTAGACCTGTTTAATGATTGCTTGCTGCATACTTGCTGCATGCAGCATGGTGAATGTTGTTGAATTGGCTGGTCAGACTTTCGACTTCCAACAAATCAATGACGTTTTCGAAGACTAGTCCAGAATCGTCCACAAACTTTAATCCATCAAAGGAACATTTGCATGGGCGCTTGAGCCCTGAAACATGGAATACGTACTACATCCACCCGTCATATCCCACCACTCATCATGGGTGTTTACCATCTACCAATCCAAAATGTTTGAAAGTACCACCTTTTGGTCCGGCTCCGAAGGCCTCGCCGTGTGCGGCTGCAAGGAGTAGAGGAGCCGCAAAATTCTGTTTTCTTCAGACCGGTTCGGTCCAGTGTGGAGGTGAAAGCCTCATGGATCTCAATGCGTTCCAGTGTCGCTGCATTGACTGGTACTTTGAGCTTACACTCCCATGATGGATCTGGACCTCGCAATGTCTTGGTTTTAGCAGGATGATGCGGAGGAAGATGACGAAGATGTTGAGAGGGGCGAGGAGACCCTCTTGCTACGTATTGAGCATCACGAGCACAAACCCACATGACAAACAAAGAAGCATCATCATACAGCAATAATTCGGCATCTATCAACTTCAGGTAGAGGGGACCAGAATCTTTCATGCTGGGCACGTTGTATTTTGAGGAAACTTCACCTCATGATGCCTGGACATATTCGCGCACGAGCATCGCCAGGAGGGAAGGACTATGCACGGAAGTCCTGTCCTTGGTTCTCGCCTTCGCCAAAATTAGCCAACTGCGAGATTTTCATCACTTGGTACGGGGAGCATGGAGAAAAACAAGTTGTGCTTCTCCATTGTTTTTGTTTCATGGATAGCTATGGATACTGTAGCTATGGATAGCCCAGGTAGTCTTCGCTTGGAGGCTCTCCTGGGAAGGGAACAACCTCCTGCAGATCGAGAAGCTTCTGGACCGTGCCTTGACTCGTGGAAAATTCATGTGGCCAGTGTTGCCAGTGTGGCATGATTCGTTTCAAACCTCAAAGAAAAGAGAATGAGACAATCTCTCGCTTTCTTGAACACCTAGGCTTGAGAGCTTCTTGCTGCGTGCTCACTCTGGCTGCAGGCAAGTCAACGTTTGAGACGCACTGATTCCTGATCCGCTTTCCTTGGAGGGGCAGAAGCTTTGACTTGGCAGGATAGATCTCCCTACTTTGATAACAGCGCATGATGAGCTCTTGACGGAGAACTTGGAGCTTCGGAAGCAAAATGAGGCATTGCAAACCCAGGCGCGTTGCAAAGTGACCAGCTTTGGCTCCACATTTCTGTCACAACAAGTGGAGGTGGCGGGCATGAGAAACCGATCTCCAAAGAAACTGCCGCACAACTTAGCCACTTCCTCAGCCATCTATTGAGATCGAGATCCTCAGTGACTTCGGTGACCCTCGGTGCAGTTTTGACAAAGGACGGGACAAAAATGTGAGAAAATGTGAGAACATGATTTGACAGACTGACTGTGGTCATCTCTGTGGTCATCTGTGATCCAAAGTCATCAAGGTGAGTCCATCATCGCGAGCGCAGGCCCCTTCAGCACTGCAGTGGCTTCCTGACCTTCTGAAAGACGGAAGGGATTTTGTGAATGAGAGTTTTGCAAGTTCTTCATGTTGCCTTTGTGCAGGTTGCTCAGCTTTATAGTGAGCATGAAGAGATTCAAGAGGCCTTTGCAGGGCCTGTTTGAACTTCTATTGATAGCGCGAACAAGAAACAAGGGCAACGAGGAACAATGTCCAATCCCTCTTTCCCTCTGTCATAGGTTTGCCCTTGATGACTGTGAAGTCGCTTCGCAGATGATGTAGTACTGATACTCTATTGATATATATATATATATATAGTTATAGAATTATATAATATATATATATAATATTGACTTGATTCTGGAGTGCATCTGCTCATTCTGCTCCTCGCATGTTGTATTGTGTTTGTTGTTTGTTCATGATGTGCTCATCAAGTCACCTGTTTTGCAAGGGCAAAGGCCTGATTGCTTGTTGTCGAACTTGCCCGCACGTTGCAGTGGATCCAGATTTCAACAGAATCCTTTCTTCGCCATGATGTGAATAGGAGGTTGCAACAAGGTGGCAAGGCAATGAAGTGCAAGAAGCACACTGGTCACATGCAGGATGGGATTCCTACTGCACCATCAAGCTGGAGAGAGGCGATTTGGGACGAAGGAGAACAGACTCCAAATTTGTAGACTGTCAACATGTCAACCCTGGCTCATATACTTTACCTTGGTTGATTAATCCGAGGGTTCCCGCCAAATAGCCTTAAGTTTCCACTAAAAAATTACCCCCTGGATTTGACCGCCCAGGAAATGAATCCGGGGTTGTGATTATGGTATCATGGCGTTTCCTCTTTCCATCTTGAAGCGAACATGCCACAGGTTGATCCTGGCAGCCCAAGCATCGTGAACGTGGCTGCTGCCGCCTTTGCTGCGGTAAAAAATGTGTTGAGCAATCCCAACACTCCTTCCAGGCGGTCCGAAGGGACTTCCATCATTTGTGAAGATATCATGAAGATATTCATAGGCTATGGCCGGTATGGCTCAAAAATGGGTGGTCCTTTCATGTCTACCCATCTCAAAATTGGGGTCCGTAGTTTTGAGCTATACCCTTCTGTTGCTTTGGTGCAACAGGCCCGGGCGGAGTGCTAGCGTGGTTGAATCACTGGAAGAGGTGCCGACAAGATGTGATGCTGGAAGGTTTTTTGTGGTGCTGCCTTACAACAATGCACACGAATCAGATACAGGGTGCAGATAGATACAGATGATATACATATAGATCATAGATACAGATTCTGATGTTTCCAGAAAAACTCAACACATATTACCCCTTTCCACTTAAAGAGGGTTTATAAAAGGAATCCTTGCATTTGGGGTGTTGGAGGGGCTTGGGGTATGCTCCAGAGATATGTTCAATTCAGCTTAGAATTATTTAGAATGATGACTTAGTCTACATTACATATCGTCTCACAGCAACGAATCACTGCAGATCAGCGATGTGCGCAGGGCGTAGTGGTACAGCCAACTTCCCCAACTCATTTGTTCTCGCGACCAACATCAAGAGCACGCTGGCAGCAGTTTGCTTTCGATGTTCAGGGTCGGCTCTGGGCTATTGGAATGTCCCATGGAAACATCAGGTAAGCGTTGGGATCAGTTCCAACGTTCCCCAACACAAAAGGGTTGATCAAGTTGACAGGTGACGCATCATGATATTTGGCTTGTGCGAAAGTAGGACGTTAACCTCAAACTCCACATGTTTATGCTACTATGTGCTTTCAACCAAAGTTTGCAAGGCTCCGTCACAGCGCTCATCTCCGCAACGGAAGACGCAGGCAGGAAACAAATGAGCAGACAGTTCTTGGATCACTGGCAGCAACGTGTGGGTATGGACGGCCTCAAATCTTGACGCATGCCTGTGACCAACACGGACCTGAGATGTAAGAGGCATGAAATTCATTGGCTCGTTTCGCAGGGACGTCTTCTCTTGCCAATCCCCTCTGCTGCTGAGAGAGCGCAGCCCTGGAGTCAGGCGCCTTCAGCAGCCATAGCTGAGACATTATCACACAGAATTGGTATATGACTGCTATGACTCCAGCAAAAATATTTGTAGAGGATTTTCCACATGTTTAAAGGGTAGCTGGTTGCTCAGGGCAACAGCCCAAGCAAGTCTCCTGGTTCTGCGTCACCATGGCCGGTGCCTGAGTTGGCCGTCCCGATTTTCCGCCGGGCCAGATCGGGCCAGACGGGACGCCCTGAGGCGCAATGCCATGCGACCGGTTCGAAACAAGGCCACCTTTGCGACGTCGTTGGTCAACGCTCCAGTGATTTTGCAATCTCTCTCTCTCACTCTGTCACTTTCTATATTTTTCTATATATGTAGCTATGTGTAGATTGTAGACATATGTATGTATGTATGTATGTATCTATCTATCTATCTATCTATCTATCTATCTATCTATCTATCTATCTATCTATCTATCTATCTATCTATCTATCTATNNNATCTATCTATCTATCTATCTATCTATCTATCTATCTATCTATCTATCTATCTATCTATCTATCTAATCTATCTATCTATCTATCTATCTATCTATCTATGTATCTATGTATCTATGTATCTATGTATCTATGTATCTATGTATCTATGTATCTATGTATCTATG